>JAIPRL010000688.1:92687-110364 GCA_025469235.1 Pemphigus obesinymphae
ACACTAGACATGTAGAAGTTTTGCCACTGGATCGCTAGTTGAACGTTTCCAACTGGTGATTGTGAGGAGTCAGTTTGGAATCACATAATTATACTCCGATGGGCATCCATACTATCTTAATTCGTGATAAAAATAAACATAATCAGTAGGTACCTAATCTGTTATCTGAACTGGAACCAAAATGGCTGACGAGAATACCTATATCTAGAGTGCTCTACTATTACCATTGATGATATTATATGCCATGTAAAATTATATTATATACTCGCATGCTGAATCATAAAAATTAACAATATACACATTACACACAAACCTATACTTTAATTTACAAACAATTCTTCCCAAAATAAAGTTATAAATACTGTCGTAAAATTGACCATCGAGGTGTAATTGACGACTAAAACTAATTTATATATTAATTTATACCACAAATTTTGTTTAAAGCATTGAATAAACCTGAATGAAAGTAGGTAACAAAAATATTGTAAACTTCAATATTATGTAAAAAAGAGGATTTAAGATTAATTTTTAGGAAAGTTACCTAATTACTTTTTTAAGGCTATGGTCGAGTTGACTTTTTATACGAAGTATGTATTTGTTTATATATATATAAAAAGAGTCAGTTTTCATCTAAAGTTTCAACAATTTCTTAGAGTTTTGTTATTTAAATTACGTGCCAAATTTTCTTATTGTTTTTTTATAAACTTAAATAAAAGTAATTTATACTATAGGTATTTATATGTTTTTAATTAGATATAATCAATTAATGAATAAAAAAAGTTAAAATTGTATTGTCCACCTATAAAATAGAAAAAAAAACTATGATTTTCCAAACTTTCATGGGGAAATTAACCAATAAAATTTTTTTTTTTAATGAAATATAGGTATATACTTTTTTTAATGGACTTAAAAGTATACGCCGAGACCCATATTTTGGTAAAAACCCCAAAGTTTCTAAAGTGAAGTTGTAAAGAGATATTTAAGAAGAAATTCAAAAGTGGCCAACTTCAGCCAATATTATGGTAATAAATAAAGTACCTAATACAAAATATTGTAGGTATCGGGCAAATTTCCTTTAAAAGAAAAATGTATAATTCAATATCATTGATTTTAAGACTATAATGATAATAATAGATACTTGTTGAATATTGTAATGTATTATAGTGTGTAACATAACCCAGCAGTTCCCAACCTGTGGTACGTGGACCACTAATCACGGAAAGCTCATAGTGGGTACGCAAAGATATTTTTTTTTTTGATATAATTTCCATCGTATTAATTATTATTAACATAAAATATTATTTGGTTTATTTGATATGAGCTGATTTTATAAATATCAATGGCATGAAGTTTGTAATCATAACAATTTAATGATGACAATTGGTTATCAAGACTGGCGTACGTGGCTGACATATTTAAATGTTCTAAATATGAGTCTACATGGATCAAACACAAGCATGTTTTATGCTAGGGATACAATTAGTACAATTTAATTTATTTCGCAAGTATCCAAGAGAGATCATCTTTCAACATTCGAGACACTCAAATGTAATTATTACAGATATTTTGGAACACTTACAAAAATCCAACATTCCTAAGTATTTTTCTGAGGATAATTCAGAAATGAAATAGATCATAAACTCGTTTGAAGAGGATTCCTCATTCTCCTCCTATGGTTTCAATCAGTAGATTAGTTTGCAGCCATCTTCCATTCTTCTCTATTATCTGCTTTTCTTTTAATTTCTAAATATGAGTCACATCCTTGGTCCTTTATTATCTGTTGAATGTACTCTAATCTTGGTCTTCCCCTATGGTTCTTTCCTTCTAAAATCAGTTTTAACAATCCTTGGTGTCTCATTATATGGTCTACCCTTAGTTATGTCTTCTAACTATATTTTTCCATAGTAACTTTCCTTCTGATATTCTTTCCAGTACTTCTATATTGGTTACTTTGTCCATCCAACTTATCCTTAACATTCTCCTATAACACCACATTTTAAACATTCTTGAAGAGAATTATATTAAAAATATTCCCGAATATATTTTAGCAAAAGAATCAGTCATTGATCTTACCAGTGACTCTGCCCTAAAATAATCGCTTTCTAAACCAAGAATATATTAAATTTTTGGCTGGAAGTGAAAAAAACAAAAAAGGTTATTAGGTCGTGGTACATGAAAAATTTCAAAATGTGTAATTGATACGCGGCTATAAAAATATTCACAAACCGGCAGACTGAAATATTAAGGGGTAGTGTGAATAATAAGTAATTGCAAAAATTGTGATAAAAAAAAGTGGTATTGTGTAATCTAGATAATTTTAATAATAATAAATGATTTTTTTTTTCATTCTACCTGTATATTTAAATATACCTATATTTTAGCTGGGATCATATTTAAATTGTATGTAATAACATATATCCACTTTACTACAACTAAAATATTGAAGTAATTCATACAATATATATTAACTGATTCAATTCTTTAACTGTAATATATATCATATATAGGTATATATTATAATATATATAGTGAACCATACATGTATAAATGTATAAACACAAAATTCAAAATGAATTCTAAGGTTATTTTAAGTATGGTTTATTCAACATTGAACCCTCATTGTTTCAATGATATAATGTTGGTTTATGAATAAACTAAAAATTAGGTATATGATTTATTCAATAATTATTAAGCTCATTTGAATAAGTGTAAGTCAGTGGTACCGAACTATATTTTGTCAACCTGTTCAACTATCTAAAATAATACATCCACTCATTACAAAAACTAAATTTGAATTTATATATACTATATAAATATAAATGCAAAATAATACTTTATAAACAATACAAATATATCCATTTCAAAATATGTATTAGACTAAAACCAAAAAGTACACAAATGAATATTCCTCGCAAGATTATTTACATTCTCCAATGTGCCACTTATAGCATGCCATGGCTACTGTTTCAGTCTTTTGAGGTCTGCACTGACCTACCATAAATTTCACTGGTTAAATTGAACATGTTAGAGTCTAAACAAAGTGTTTGATGTCACTGACGTAAGCTAAACCAACTATTTTTGGTTGAATTTTGAGATGTGATACTATCTATGTATATTAAGCATGAATTACAGTGTGTAAAACCAAGTGAACTAGATGTTAATTCAACATTGACAAATACATTTTCATGTAAATTACACATTTATTAAAAATTGTAGATGTAAAATCTACCAATTATTAAATATTTACACAATATAGGTACCTTAAAAATTATATTAGCATTACAAAAATATAATTACACCCTTAATATACATATTATTCACAGTTGATTTTAATTTATAGAAATCGACTGTTTTTGAATAGGTAATTAATCCGTTTTTTTATACCTAAAATATATCCTTCAAATTTGCTGTGAAATACCACATAAAAATTAAGATATTTCAAGGAAATATAAATGGTAAAAAGAACTACAACTACTACACTCGCTGTAGTTGTCGCTATTCACTCGCTCATGTCAAAAATTAAATCTAAAATCCTCCATTCTACCCGATTTGTTATTGTGAACACTATGTCGATTAAGTAACAGAATATAGTGTAAATGTAATTTAAGTATTTAACCAAGTAAAAAAAAAAAAAAACCATAACATGGAATTAGAAATGGGTTAAAAGTAGTAAGTACTACAGATTATATATAGTCAATGTAAGTACCAAAATAAATATACTTAGTACCTAAAGATATACACTACCATCAGAAAGTTTCTAGACAGGGATATACAGTACAAGTAATGTTAAGGTTCGTTCTGGGACAGGTGCCCCACCTCTAAACATCCACCCTAAATTGGGCAGATGATCACCCTACATTTCCTAACCCACCCCTCTGCCTAATCTAACCTTCTCCTGTCTAACCTAACTTCTCCACACTCCTCCTACCTGTTTAATCTAACGTAACTCAACCTAACCTCCAACCATTCCTCCCATATATTTAACCTAACAAAACAACCAAACTCCCTCCACCACCCACTTGTTTAACCTAATTCAACCTATAGAGGGTGAAACACAGGAACCAGACTTATTCAAATAGGGCGATAAGGCATAGGGAAAGAGTGCAGATTTACTGGCTCGACCAATCTGGGAAATTACGTAGAAGACGTGGGTATTAGGCCATGTTAGGATAGAAACGTTAGTCTATATAATGTACCTTCTATGTGGAGGAAGTGATAGGGGGAACAGGAGGTTAGGTTTGATTAGATGAGTGTGTAGGGGAGGAGTAAGGGATGTTAAGTTAAGTTACATTAGGTTAGACAGGTGTGGGGAGGTTAAGTTAGGTTAGGTTAGATGGGTAGGAAGGGAGGATTGAGGTTAGGTTTTGCCCTAAATAGGGTGATAGTTTGAAGGTGTGGTTCTTGTCCTAGAACGAACCAAAACATACTATATTTACCCTGTACATCCCTATCCGGAAACTTTCCGACATTAGTGTGTGTATATATATATATATATATATATATATATATATATATACATTTTGGAAAATTAAAAAATAAACAACCATTCAACCCAAAAAAAATTTTGGAATTAAAAGATATTATAAAATATAACTAAAATAATGGTTCGCGAGTCATCAATATTTTAAAAATATTGCGTGAAGTCAGTTTTCATTGAGAATTATTAAGTTTCCAGTTTAAAAATGAGGTAAGCCCAGCCCTATCCAACTTACCCTCCCTAAGCATGCAGTGGCGTCTATAGTATACCAGTAAACTTAAGCATAGGATTTATAATTTAAGTAGATTATATGTATATAATTTTAAAATGTAGTATGAATTCAAATCCCAGAGAAAAATAATTTTTATTATTTTATGTTCAATAAACTATAAATCAACCTAATTGTATACATATTTAATCAATGTATATTTAGTGCAAAATAGAGAAAGAATATGACAGAATATTTTATTATATAGATATTGAACATAAACACATTATACTATATACAATATACTAATATTTATACATCGAATAAGCATATAAAAAGCACTTAAATATCTAAGCTTAATAAACATCAAATATTCGCACTAGTTGACCACTTTTATATGATACCATTTAAGATTGAGATCTATAGGTTAAACAATTGCTATAGATTGGTTTATGTACTTACCTTTGCACAGTGGGTAGGTATTATGTAAATATAATATAGGTACTGGATAATATATATTATATAGTATATATATACCTACCTATATGTATGTTAAATATTACCTATATTTATAAATTGTATTTACATTTTAAAGTAAGTAGGTAATTATTTTCAGACTAATCCAACAACTATGAATATCTAATTTAATTATATGTATTAACAATTATTGTATTATTAAATTATTAATTTCAACAATCTGGTAGCTTCTCCTCGCAAATTAAATTTGTGGCATTGCCACTATGCAGGCTTTAATTATCTAGGTCCATGTGTAATTAAATACATGGCTATTAATATATTTTAGATAAGTGAATTTGGATAAAATATACCTATATTATCATGCATATAATTAATCATTAGATTAGTTCATACTTATACCGTGTATAATAGTAATTCCTTATTTTATTTTTATTTATTTCTCTTCTTAAAAAAAAAAAATCGTTAATTTTAATAGATTTTGTAATAAATATAATTAATGCAATTAGTACCCATTTGGTATTTAGATAACCAAAAGCATTTGATTACATTTATTAAATAAAAAAAGATAAAATAACAAAAGTACCTTTTCAATGATTTAACAATTATTTCTTATAATTTAATAATATTAATATTAATTTTTATGTTTCACTATTAGACCCATGTTTAATTTCAGTGAAAAAACATGGGTATAAACATTCATTATAATACAAAAAATACTTAATAGATTTAAATAGGAATAATAACACTTCTCATTTGGAATTATCCAGTTTGACCTGACATTTATTAGATAATTAATTTATCTATCGACACATAAATATGTATATGCCTATGAATTTATCCATATTTCATAAACCTAAATTGTATTCTTTTATACCTTAATAACAGGGCTTTGCACCTGAATTAATAATTCAGTTTTGGGTTTCAGTTTCATTTTTGAAAAATAATTTGGATTACTAAGGGTTTTTGAACATTTCCGGTTATGATTATTATGAAATGTATTCGGATGTTAAATAAAAATTGTTGCATTTTAATTTGTATTAGATTTTCCAACGCCAATTCTTTATAATAATTAGATTTTAATTAAAATCAGTATAAAAGTTATACAAGGATAAATTTTACGTCATTGTAATCATAACTAATAAATAATAATTAATAAGTGTTCACAAAATGTACATTGACAGAAATTAATAAAAAGTATTACACTGAGGGAGCTAGTGATTTTACAATAATGTTTATTTTTTTTTCTCTGTTAACAAATTTACTACCAGAAGGAGTGCTCCGATCTTTACATGCTCACATGGTTTCCTATGGGAAATTTCATCTAGTTGGTACAAAATATGTTTTTTCAATGAACTTCAATGTTTTATCTCTATTTTTCATAAAAACATTAATGTTTTAAAATATTTTCCCATCTATAGTAAATAACTAATAAGAAATATAGCTTCATGGACAAAGAAAATAAACAACTAAACTATAGTAAAAAAATAAATAAGTAAACTATAATATTTCAAATTGTAAAAGTAAATTTATATGTTAGGTATAAATTAATAATTCATTCAAAATTTAGTTTCAAAAATAAATTATTTATTTACCTCCATAAAGCAATAGATAGGTAGGTACCTAAATAATTTAAACTTAAGTTATTGTGCCTATTTACTGAATAATGAATATATTATATATTCAAATAATTGAATAGGTCATTTTAAAAAAGGGTCAACTCTAACTTTTTTATTAATTGATTTTTTAATGAATTCAAATTTACAGTGGATTTATTTTGATTTATCTATTTCATAAGAAAAAAAGACAGTATGTCTTTTACTTTAACACAATAAATAGAATCCTATTTTCATACTTAATTGGAAAACAGTCATATCTATACAAAATCAATGAGTCCAATCAATTGGCCACAACCAGTGGCGTGTCCAGACGGTGGGCCGGGTAGGGTCAAAACACACAATCAGAAATATTTTAAGATACATTTATTGATAAATATACATTTTTATTTATAATTTTTAAAATATTTATTCATTTTCAGATAATTTTACAAGAGTAGATAAAATATTGTGAATTTTAACTATACCTATACAGAATAAATTTAATTTATCAAAAGCAAATTTTCATGTTAAATAGTACAAGAAACAAAAATTGTTAAGAGTTGCCCTGGGAGTTGCATATTTTGTATAAACTAGTTACGTACTGTATTATTTTCGAGTTGTGTGTGGTTTTCCTATTACAGCTTGATTCATCATTTGGGTATTAGTTCTATTTTCAAATATTTTTAGAAAATTAAAGTTAGGAAAGTTTAAACGGTTTTTTAGACTTAATTCATTATGATCTTTCAATTGTTTAATATAATCAGATAAATGGATAATATGCAAATGATATATTATATATCCAAAAATAAAACAATATAGGACTATAGTATAGAAAACTTCAAAATAATAACAATAAAAATAAGTACTAAAACGCTTTACAGCCAATAATAAGGACCCACTTTACATAATTGTTACCAATTACCATGGATAGTGTAAATCATTTTCATCCACTATAATAAGAAAATCAGAAAAATGATTCTATATATAAATTCTCCAAATAAGGTTTAATAAGTTTTGTGAATCTAACTCAGTGGCTCAGTAACTCTCCATTAAATTATTTCTAGACACACCACTGGCCGCAACTATGACAAAAACGCCAGTAGAACTAAAAAGAGTTTGACGTTTCAGTATTTTCTTTAATTCCATTAAAATTTTCAAGTATGATTTATTTGTTCTTACTTTTTAGTATAAAATTGGACTTGATTGTTGGAAAACTTTCATTTATTTTGAAAAACTGATGATCTCATCTCTTTTCAGAAAAAAAAATGTATTATCCAAAGTACCATATGAAACCAAAAATGGTTATAAAGAAATTTAGGTATATAGGTATCAATTGTATTAAAACTACTCCAGTGTCTTTTCAAACATATATTTTCTGAAAATTTGAAAAATTAGGTAAATAAGTTTTTTTGTGTCTTCTATAAAACTTGTTGGAATTGACCCCTTTTTCAAATGACTTATTTAATTATTTAGATATATGTATATTGTTATTATTCAGTAGATAAAATTATATATTTGTTAATTGTATATAGACAAAAGCTTTGATAAAATTATATATTGCCTTGCAAAACCTGTAGTTATTATAACTTAAAAGGATATATCTAGATTTTTGTCATGCAAAACCCAACTTTAACAATATTATATGCATAGTACGAGTACAATACACAATGTACATAATTTTAATATAAAAAGGCCAGATTTTCCACAAGACTTTAACTGTGCCTAAATGAAAAAATATATATAGGTACCAACCAAGGTACCTATATTTTTTTTTAATATAAATATCTGACTATATATTTAAGTACTTGATCCAAAAATATCTTCAAATAGGTATAGATAAAACCTTCCTCTGTCAAAAGAATTAAACAATTTTCATCTATTAACTTCAACAACTCTTAAGAGAGCTGTAATTAATGTAGATTGAAGGACAATTTTCTATTTATTATTGAAAAAATATAATGATTATGTAACAATAAAAAATGGAACTAACATACCTATCTATTTATAAATTACAATTAAAATAAATTTAAATATTTTAAAATCACTAATTTTATATCTTAGATTTTGGACTTAAATCGAAAAATTCCAATTATAATTTTCATTTGTATTAGTAGAAATATATCCCAGATCAACCAGATTGCCAATATAGAACGTCCTATTAAAAATGTTTCAAATAGGTAAATAATATTACATTATTACAATTTCTCCTCGATAAACGACTAGAGTACCGTTAGAGCAGCATACGTAGAATACATACTTTTCTGTGAGTCATTCTGTGCAAAGCATTGGACAAACTATTCCAGTTGGATTTGCAACCAAACAAACCGTGCATGATAATAAGCGGCGGTTTTTGTTTACTGTCCTCTGCCGACTCATACGATGTATATGACATTTTTATGGGTTGCAATTTGGTGCTCACCGACCGTGTGCAATTCGACATCAAATATTCTTTGAATAAGCATGTCTGTGCTAAAAACACTTTGGATTTGATCATGGCAATGTAGTAACGTTTGAAACAGCAGTATACTTGTGACCGCACAACTGATTTGCTTGAAATGACTAATGAGCGATGCATGAAATTGGAAAATAATAATTTAAGTACTGGGAAACGATCGAAAGGATATTCACGACGAATATTTTGAAAATATATAACATAGTCAAAACAGAAATCGTCCGACAGCAGCTGATGGAGGCTAACCGTTAAAGATAACAATGTTTATCATTGTATACGATCATTGACATATAGGTTGATATATGTGTACGGTAGTTTTATGTACAGTGCTGCCAACAGGCACAATAACACGTCCATTCTCCAACAATGTATAAAACACGAAAATTGTATAAATGAGCTTTCTATGCGGGACAAATCAAATCGAACTACGATACAATTCGAAATATCCAAAAATTAATCAATTATTGAAGAATAATATATAACAAACATATCGTATCTGTTAGGATTCTGGGCCATGAATGTGTTCTGAGCGTAGACATGATGAATGTACCTATTAGTTTTACAATGATATTTTTTTCATTTATTTATTTATAGGTAGGACCTGTGTATACATTAAGAGATTTTTGGCATGGAGAATTTTGATGGGAAATCCGTTCTAGTTGGTACTTAAAGAAATAATTTTTTGATTTTCTAAGCAGTTTTCAAAATCGTAACAATAAACTACCATTTATTAGGAAAATGTCACAAAAAGTTGTTATAAATTAGTAAATAATAAATGAACTAGTCATGGTTACCGACTACCTATATAGGTGATATAGGTGATATCGAATTTTTTTTTTTTTTTAGTAAAAAAATTGGTAGGTACCAAAAACAACAAAAATTATTAAAAATTGGAAACTTAAAATTTACACCAAATATTTACTATAGCAATTAATAGCATTATATTCAACTAAAATTTGGTTTTGATATCTCAAACGTTGTAGATTTTTATTCGGGACAAAAAAATCTCATTTATAAATAATATATGTATACACACACTATCAAAGGTGACGATTAAATGCCACAGTTACGTACTCGTACTCGTACAAACAAATAGCCAATAGGTAGGTACACTGTTTTGTAGAAAAATTTTCTCGGTTTGAATTTTTATTTGAAACTTTTTATTATGCGTGCAATAAAAAGCGAAATATTTAAGAAAACCCCATTTAAATTTTTATTCTTGGGGAATTAATTTTATTCTAACAGGGGGATTTTTTTCCGCAATTCATTTCGGTTGTTTTGTAATTAT
Source organism: Pemphigus obesinymphae (assembly GCA_025469235.1). NCBI lineage: Eukaryota > Metazoa > Arthropoda > Insecta > Hemiptera > Aphididae > Pemphigus > Pemphigus obesinymphae. The sequence goes on from JAIPRL010000688.1 coordinate 103,185, forward strand.
AAAATCGTTCTCGCGCGGGAAAAAAAACTAAAATAGTTTGTAAAAATAAATCCATAGGTATTATGGTAATTGGTAGTTGACTTGCCGCTAGTAATAATAATAACATCAATCACTTATTATAGCAGCCTGTGGTATATTATATACCTACCTAATATATTGCTTATTATAGTCCGAATTTTTAAATTGTATTTTAATTTGTATCCAAACAATAATATAAATAATTGTTTTCCTAATTTTGACGCGATTTATTTTAATTTTCGCATGATTGAATTGCTCAGTTGCATCATTCATTACTAAAAAAATTTTAACCATAGAATCATGAATCGTTAACAGATTAATTATAGTAGGTAGTAGTAGTAGTAGTAGTAGGTACCTACCTATATTATCTAGGTACTTTTATCCCGGGAAAGTACATACATTGAAGAAATTATTTTTCAATTATCCTAAAAAAACCGTTATCATATTTCAATCATAAGCAGGGCCGTACCGAAGAAAGATTTTTTTTGGGGGGGGGGGGATGAAAATATGAAAAAAATAATATAATACTTCTCTTCAAAACATGAAATAAACAAAGATGGTAATCAACTTTTTTTCCACTTTGCCGATTAAAATACTAATAATTTATATAATTTATAGTTTACCGACTTAAAATTCCAAAATACTTCATTCAAAACGTAAATAAGCAAAAAAAAAAAAAAAAATGTGCCATGAATATTTTCTACTATTTGCCGAGACTGGACTTCATTTTGCCCTTTTGAGACACCTCCCCTTCTCTCGGGACGACCCTGGTCATAATTTTCAACTTTAAATTTTTCCGAATATTTATATATAAAGTAGGTAGTAACTAGTTAATAATTACACTATTTTGAGGAAAATTAAAGCAATTTTGGGCCCGTTTTTCTTAATTTTGTTCAAAATTGTTTTAAAAAGTAATGATTTATCATTGATTTCAAATTCAACGTATCCATAAAAAGTATCCTACAAAGTGACTTAATATCTGAACGTAAATGAGAAATATGTTAGTTTTAATATGTGTTTTTTTATGTATGTATACCTTTACATTTTTAGTGTAGAATGAGATGAGCAGGAAGTATTTGGAGTAAAGAACTTTTTTAATGGCAAATTGGTTTTAATTGGTCTTTAGAGAAGTCAATTTTTTATTTTCCGTTACAAAGGAAATATTTTATAAATTCAGTGACAGAATTCAGACCGATTTTCAAATGTAATTATTTATCTTTGCATTCTAATTAAAAATAATTATAATTTTATTAATATTACCACTATTTTGTACGATGATCGAAATGACGATAGATCAATATACTATATATCTAAAGAGCTTATTTTATTATTCAATTACAATTTTAAAATATATGTACACACCACACATATGTAACCGTTGGATTAAGTCCAACAACGGTCAAAAGTCTAAAATTGAATGATATTCAGTGATGATATTATTTTTCGTGTGATTTGTTTAGATTGGTACTACCAAAAATTAATAACTCTGATAAAAAATTTAAAAAAAAAATCAACAGTAGGTACTATAGGTACCTACTATACCTGTTTAATCAATCGTAAAAAAGACGGTTGTATTCTTTAAAAAATACCAATAATCATAAATAGTAACATTAAATAAAAAGTCTAATTCATAAATAATGAACTCGGTAATTTATTTAAAAGTTATTTATTTATTTAATAAAGGCTTGGCCCAAAGTACAGTAGTTATAAGTAAGTAAATATGCATGCAAGTAGTGAGTCAGCGGAAATGAAACGGAACCAGGAAAAACAGAAAACTCTTCTATCGGCTAACATTTGTAGGCCAAGTTCGTGGAGAATTAGAGAGTAGACTTGCAACGGATGAGGAATATTCAACACATGGCCGGCATAGGATAGAAAGCGCCTTTGAACTCGGTCGATGATTGCAGGGTCGGAGGATGAGTAGGGATCCCACAAGACTGAACCATACGCAAGCAGGGGTCGCACTAAGAAACGATAGAGAGCTTCAGTGGAGAAGTTAGCTTAAAATCGGACGACATTCGTTTTACGAACCCTAGTGTCTAATACGCCTTACAAATAAATAATGTGATGAAAATGTGATAGTGGAAACCATCACAAGTTATGAAAAAGTATAAAGAAAACAAATTTATAATCCTACACAGTAACTAAAAATTGTGTGACCCGTTTTAAAAACTCATTAGTATTTTCAGCATGCACCCAGTGGCCGGTATCAGGTATATAATCAAATTTGGCCGATGAAAATATTTGTCTGATGGCTTCGTGATCTGTCGGTTTCAAAAAGGACGAGTTTGCACCTCCTATAAAATATATTGAGCCGTCGAACGTTGATTGAACTGATGGAAATAAAGCAAGATAGTTTTTAAAATTATCTTTCATGGATTCTAAATTGAAACTCCATTGATATTTATTATCCACTTTAATAAAACTGCTTAGAAGGTATTCTCTGGTGTCTGGATTCTGTAAAACATCAAATAAATATTATCATTTATCACATTTCCGATTATTTTTTTTAAAGTTAAAACTAAATATTAAAATTCTGAATATTATTAATATTTATTGTGAAACTTGTTTAATACTAATAAGTATGAATGTATAATTACTAATTTATATATGTTAAAGATTAAATTAAAAGAAAAATATGTTCACAAGTCGTTGTAAATTTTGACCACACCAAAAAGTTTTAGGTATATATCTCGTTTCGTTCATTTTAAAATGACCAGAACGCATTATGGCATATTATTGAATACCACAACGTTTTCTGATAATTTTAAAATATTGAAAACAATCTTTAAAAAAAATAAATAGGAATTTTATAAGTATATTAAAATATTTAAAAATTAATAAATTATAATGTGAAAACGATAATAATATATTATAAAAAACTCTATTTTATATCTATTTTAGACAAACTTTAATCAAAAACACTAAATATTTGAATAAATTATAAAAAAACATTATTTAGTAGGTATTAAGCCAGTTCCGCACGACTCGTGTATTCTGCAACGATTAATTGGCAATCGTTCAATTTTGCGAGTATTTAATCGTAAAGCATAACGATTATTTTCATTCATTATACTCATCAAGTACACGAGTCGTGTGAAAGTATGGGACTGTCTTTAAAATATTCAAAAATAAATAATGAATACGGTAGATACGGTAGATGTATTTATTTAATATTTTAGGACTTGTATATAACCCGCACGGTTTATCCTGGCTAACGTCATATGTTAGGGGTTGGAAAACATGTGAAATGTACATACAAGAATATACCATCTATAATGTATCACTAAATGTTCAAGAGTTTCAAATTTAAAACTGCCGTAACTCAGTCAATTTTGAGTTTAAGACAATGTTATATAGGTACATCAAAATTACTTTCAACTAATTTACCTATTTGAATAGGGTATTAAAAATGATCGTTCCCATGAATAAAACAAAAGTTGTATTGCGATGTGTATATCTAAAATGGTAGAAATTATCAAATATACAAAATAATGGTATTTTTATGTTCTTTATTACACAAAATAAACATAATTCAAATTGGTCAAAACATTGAAGAGATATGGAGTATTTCCACTTTCCAGTTTTCCCAAAAACACTATATAATACAGTCTATAATGGTCTTATATTTTCTAATAAATATCGGAAAACAACGCTAAATAAACAAATAATTTATTATTATGGCATTTTGTGATAATTTGTAAATAGATACCTATGTCCTATTTTAATTATTACTACCTACCCGCTACCGGTTTCAGCAAAAAACTATCAAAGATTAAATATGAAATTAAATGATATAATATACTATGTAACAACCCCTAAATTGTGGGTAGTACAAAAATTTCAATGTGGTAGTATGAAATTAGGAATTAAATTAGTCAATTCTGGATTTCTACATATTATAATATTAATGAGAAAAATAAAAAAGGTCATTCAAAGAAAAAATGGATTAAATGTGTAGGTAGTACAAAAATTAGAATATTTCAGAGGCTGCTATGTAATACGTAAAATATTAAAAATACAATTATTTTATTTAAAAAAATGAATGATTAATGAAGTTCTAAAGAATTTAGAAGATAGATAGATAGATTACTTATCATTAAAATTAAGATAAGTGATACATCAAAACTAAAAGGAAATTCAATTGGTATATTAATATTAATAATAGACACCGACACATGAATGGCTTGATTAAAGTTAAGTCAAGGAGTATGTTAGCGGCAAACGTTGTGCACTATTTTGGTGTTTTGTGTTTTAAATAATTAAGATTTTAATTTTTCGTGAAATACTATATGAGGTTTTATATGCGACTGACAATGACAAGTATTATCACAAAATATTTCAGTACATATGGATTCAAACCACAAAACATATAAAGACAACAACCACCCATTTATAATGAAATATAAACATTAACAGAGTAGTTGCCGTCAACAGAAAGTTTGAAATAATTTTTACAAATCTTGAAAATATTTGTTGTCAATAAAATATTTCATTATTTAAAAATATTTTGAATTTCAGTATCAATAAAAAGATTTTATTTTATTTTCCCCGAAAGTTTGAAAAATGACATTAATTGCTTTGCCTCTGTACTGTAGAAATAAAATATTGGTTCAGACCTATCTGCCAGCCTATAAATTATTTTGTACTAAAGACCAATTTAGGCCGGGGTGTTTGTGCTCCTTACAATTAAAACTGGATCAGGCGGGACGTTTATATTACATTTTAAAATACCTACAATATGGGCAGAATTTCTCACGAAAATATGTGATCCTGGTCGATTTTAATCCAATATAGACCATGTCGGATTTTAAAATTAGAAATTACATTACGGATCGAGCTTTTTAATTGTATCCATTTTCGATAATAATAATAAAATTTTAAATAAAGCTTCATCTTAACATGATGAAAATTTGTTTCTTATTCGTCTTTTTTTCGGTTCCGCAAAACAAATATGCAAATTTAGCCTATTACTTAAATCAGTAGCGTATTTACAGGGGGGGATTTGGAGGATGAATCTCTCCTTGGAATTTTTTGAACGATATCCCCTTTTCATGAAAAAAAATGAAATAAATATTATAATTGTAATACAAAAATATCTAATAAACAATAGCGTAGGTATATTATGGGGCATGTCCATTGGATTAGGGCACAGATGCGATCGGCACATTTGTGGTCACATTGAAAATGGATTTTTGTAATGTTCCTTTTCACCATCCTAGTAAGTTTTTTAAAAAAGTATTTTTAATTAATTTGTTTATACGATTCAGAATATTTACAGTTGTCAAATTTTTAAATAGAAACTTAAAATTAGAAAAAAAATGAAGAATAGGAAAGTAACTATTCTAACTCATTTGTAAATTCTATTGTTCTGTTTAGACTGAAATATTGAAATATATGTTAAAAAATTAGAAAATAATATTACTGCCTCAATAAATATAGTTGAAAACAAAATAAGTTTATATACATAATATACTATAAATACTATGTACTTATACACAAATACAATTTACACTGAAGAAAAAATAATGACATTTTTTTATAAAGAGTATTCAAAATACTCTATTATATAGTATTATACTATTGTAAAATATTATACTTTCCCCGTTTGAAGGCTGCACTGGTTGACATTTAGTTTGAAATTGTGGGTTTCCATAAGAACCCATGTAATTTCTTATTCACAAATTAACTAAGTAGTCAATGTTTAAAAATTAATATTACAAAATAAAATTATTATCTTAAACATTAATATTATCTATATTTGAATTATTATTATTTTTATAGCTGTACATACATCCACATAACTTTTCATCTGCTCATCCACTAATTTCCGTGCTTTAGAAAATACAGGTTCATCAATATTTAAATTAACATTATTTACAGCATCTATAAGATTTTGAACATAATCATGATTTCTATTGTTGATTGTTGATATATCAATTGGTATTACGGATTCCACAAGTTCTGGCTAATATTTAACTTTGATTATTTTTAGCAAAGGAATATGCAAATTATCATAGTAAAATATTATCAAAATAAATACTTACGTACATGATTGCAAAATACATTATAGCTCTGCCACCCGAGCTGTGGCCCATGAATGACGCTTTTTTCAAACCCAAGTTTTCCATTAAAAGTTTTATGTCTTCAGCTATAGCTTGGTATGAAAATTCTGCCACATGAGGCGAGTCTCCATGATTTCTTTTATCTACAGTTATAACCTTAAAAAAATAAAGTTAATAAATAAGAAATATAATCAAATAAATCATGTAGTTTTACTGTCTTAGGTAAATTAGCACAAGCACCCTTATATTGGAAATGGAAATTAAGATGATCTCTCTCGTTAAGAGGTGTATTTTATTGTTACTCTAACGATAATTTTATAACATAAACTTGTAAATCGTTATTTATTAATTGCATTAATGCAATTTTAAAATGTAAAGCAAATTGTTATTTATATTGTTTATACAATATTATTACCATATATAGGTATAGCAATTTAAATTTAATTTAGAATTTTTGGATTTTCATTTCTTAATATATATTCACCAACATTAGTATGGTAAAATAGCCGGTTTTTCCTTCCTCACAGAACCTCCTACCCGCCTCCTGATCTTTGACCTTGTCAAATATGTCACAAATCCATATAACCCTGTATAAAGGTCATATAGCCCGCTTAACTTTTTTAATTAGTCAATTAACCACAATTAATCACTTAACCCTGTTTGACCAAAGCTAATTAAGCTAACTCAATTACCCAATTAATCATTTTTTACCTGAAATTTGTCAATCTGTTAATATCAATCGAATCTTAATGATTCAAATTGAGCACTAGCTCTATTTTACAATGATGTTTATTTTATTATTGTATTTTGTATATTGTCAAAAAATACATGAATAGTACCTACCGAGTACACTTTGTAATAGGTACACTTTTATATCATCTTGGAAAAATTTTGGCTCGATTTTTAGTGTAGACCCAAAAGCCAGACTTCAACAAAATATTTAAATTACCTACGTATGTTATAAAAATACTTGTTGCGCTAATAAAAAGGGGTTTAATTATTAAAACGCACTTGAATAGTTTAATTGTTTTTATTTTAATTAATTATGCACAGCTTTACTATTTATGGGACCGGTACTCGAAAGGTGCGCGAGACGA
>JAIPRL010000689.1:0-118853 GCA_025469235.1 Pemphigus obesinymphae
ACATATACGCGTACACACAATATACATATTATGTCATATACTTACACACAAGAGCACAAGGCTCTATTTTTTCATGAGTCTACATTAAGTATTACCGTGTTAAAAAAAAAAAAAAAAACAATTCAAACTTTTGGTCTTCCTTAAATCCGAAAAAATGGTCATATACATATACGAGTAGGTATAATTGGTATTAACTAAGTATACATACACTGACTATTAGAAAATGAAAACTATTAAATCAGTATAATGTCATTGATTATAAATACTATAATATAATAGATGGTAATATTTATTGCTAACAGAACGCGTTGTGTAATATTTTATTTTTTAATATTTTATTTCGTTTTTAATGGTGCTAATAATAAAAAATATCAACAAAATACTACCAGACTTCTTTTTTACTTCTTCAGTTTACCATTTAATTAATTTTTCAAAGTACCTAGTGACATAGAAGTATCTTGGATATTTTTGTTAAAAAAATAAAATATATATTTAAGATACATTTGTTAAAAGTACCTGTATATAGTATTTAGCTGTATTACAGAACTGAAGACTTTGTTGTATAAAAATAATACATAACCATGGGGCTCAGAAAATGTTATTAGAATTGAAATAGACAAAATATGCACTCCAGGTAGTGTAAATTACGAGTATTATGTATATGAAAAAAATTACAAACTGAACATGTTTTATTAGAGTATATACATGTTATATATGTAGATAGATAGATATGGACCTTGACTTGATAAACCAACAACAACAGAATGGATATCAAGCGGAAATATATGCATATTATTGCAAAATTAATAAAATACCTATGGATAATATATGAATTAAAATTGTAATTAATTTTTTATCGATTCTACGGAAACAAACATTGATTCGAACTATTTGATCCCAGATAATACAAAAAACATAATATCCCTACAAAATATCCCGAAAGTAAAATAATGTTTTAATTATATTCTAAGGATACTACTAGAATATTTATTTTGTAGACCAACAATTTCTCAAAAACGTTATTTGAATATTATTCTACTCTCTTGGAATGTTTTATTTTTTATATTATTTATAGTACCTACGTATATTTCGATTAGATTTTTTTCTCGGGAATCCAATGAAGTCTGAGCACATCTTACATCCTTATACACCTTACATCCTTACACATTTGTTTATACAGAGTGATTATCTTATCGTGCTCACCTAATTTTCTCTGTAAATATTCATATTTTTAAAATATCTGTTTTTTGTTTACTTGAGATACATCATTACACTATACAGTGCTACATATTTACGTCAGAATTTATTATTATTTTTATCCTTATTATGTTTAAGTTTTATGTTTTTCTAAAATAGCAATCCATACTATTGACTTGATAATTTGACAGAATATTTTATTGAAAACTTTGACGTTTGTATTATATATTGAATATTGAACCAACAGTTTATTATTATTTATTTATAAGCATTTACAGTTTAGGTTGGAGGTGTGATAGAGGGACGGGAAATAATTTATATAGCCCCCTACAATACTCTGTTTTTCTAAACTTTATATCAAAATTTCCAGAAAAATTCCGTGTCGGAATATTTAATCAAATAAATACACTTTTTTTAGAAAAGTATAAAACCTAAAACAGAACAAGGGAAAAAATGTGTAAAAAATTAGAATTTTTTTTTACCCACCCGTGTAAAACGTATAATATAACGACAAATATTTCGAAGAAGATGAATGTGATGTGTTTACAAAGAAAATTAGACTAGCGCGATAAAAGAATCGCCTTGCAGTACAAAATAATGCGTATGATATAATATACTTGCGATTTCATCGCACATACATTGCTGGCGCACAATGAACGGCCGCGGGCGTAATTTTTTAAGCGGATTTTCTGCCAAAAAGCGGATTTTCAAAGGGATTCGGCACCGAAAACACAGGGTCTATAGAATAATTGATATAATAACTATCTATATAGATATATGTATGTATGTATGGTCGGAAAACCTTTATATCGGTTTCGTTTCCTGCAGGCCACCCCCCTCCCCCCAATTGACGGAGTTCAGCGCCCGTGCGCTCGATGACACTCGTCGGCGAGAAGAATACGGATAAAGAGATAGCGGTACCTATGGCGCTTTTTTTTTTTTCTCTCCGCCGATTTTACGGGCGAAAACGTAAATACATGCCGCGGAACAAAATATATAGTGTCACAAATGCGGATATTATAACATCGACAATGGAAATATACCTACACACGTGCACTTATAGACGCGTATGACGTATTATATGTATGTATGTATGTATGTACGGACGACGAGATGTGGTAATCGGCGCGAGACGATCTTCAAATAAAAGTACAAACATATAGGTTAGGTGGATACGACACATTGTCGTGCGAGGGCAGAGTATAATAACAATATAATATGGCGTTGTTGTCGATCATTCGTATCCACTACCGTCGCGCGGTGGTGTATATTGTTATCTCCGGAGACATAAAAGTAACCGGCGGCACACTTAAACGTCATTCGAAATTCGTCAACGGTTCTCCGCCGGGCGCAGAAATAAATACGACTGCACTCGTGCACATAATATACACATGTACCGACCTCAACAATACAACACATCATAATAGTATATAATACGTACCTATTTACGTGTACATACAAATATATTTCGCGAGTTACCGAAATTGTGGTTTTAAACGTTTACCGTATTGCCGGTATAAGTTTGCCCACACAAAGAACATAATAAGTAGGTATGTTATTTACACAATATGTATCTCTTTAAAAAAAAAAAAAATCCGCGTAATTGATTCAAAACTGTAATAGATAATACGTTAAATCTCGATTGAAATAAACGCCAGGTGATTCGTGTAACGAGAAACTACACTACTAAAGGTATATGTATAGGTACTCGTTCTCTCAGTCAATATTTGTGTTTATGAATAATTTTTTTTTAATTTAATTTAATAAAAAAAAAAAAAATCAAAGGATTACTATTTTAAATTCTAAATGTGGCAAGAAATGTATTGACTTTAAATCTATGATGTGTTATTTTAAATATAATTTTGTATATTGTTTATAGTATTATATTTCGTACATAAGAGCAGTGGAGTTAGAGTTTTCTGATAGGAAATCATTTCTAGTCGGTACTTTAAAAAGACATTTTTTAATTTTTCCAGTAGTTTTTTTTTTTGAAATAAAGGAAAACTGAATATTTTTATAATTTGAAAAAGAACAATGCCGGAAATACTTGAAACGTAAACCAAACATTTAACGCAGCATTAGATATTGATGTGATTAACTTTTCAACTTTTCAGTAACTTAATAAAGTATTTGAAAACTCCACTTATTTTTATACAAGTATCTACTTATGTATATATTTATTTGGATAAAAGTAGTAGTCGAGTAATAATTTTCAGAGAGTAAAGAGGTGATATTTTTTTTCCCAGTAAAATTTTCTTAAGCATAAATGAAAACTATTGAAAATGACCAAACATTTTCATAAATTGGAAAACAATATTTTACTGAACTTTGTTCAGAATTGTTTTTCTAATTTGAAATAATTTACTATTTTTTTAAAGTCTAAAATAGTAATACTGTAATATACTCTACCCTGTTCGGAGATTAAAGGAATGATGATTAACTTCTATTACCTGTATCTGCACAGATTTTATCATTACGGGTTTTAACAGCTATAATCAACGATATATTATTTATTAATATTCAAAGATTAAAGAGCAAGCGATTTATATATATATATAGATACCTGTTACATCAATACTTTTAGAAATAATAATCATAAAGAAATATAAAGTTACATTGGTAATAATTATTTTTTCCGAGTTTAAACCGACCGCGACGGCACCATGAAAATTGCTTATAGGTAATTATAATTATTATTATAGATAAGTTAGGTATTATTGAAAAAAAAATCATTGCGATAAAAATATAATAATAATGAATTATAGGTATATTATACCTAATTATTTCAAAATAAACAATAATAATAAAAATAATACAAAATAAATGAATAAAAAATGAATGTGTCCCAGGTATATGTTCCAAAATTATTGATAGGAAGTTCATTATAATTCGGGTTAACATTAGTAAAAACGAATATAAAATAATATTAGAATAATGCTTTCCATCTGATGATAGTATAGCATAGTTATAAAAAATCCTTTCGAAAAGTATTTAACATACTTTTCAAATACTTCAAAATTTTAAAAAGTCATCTAGCCACAAATAGTGGAAGTTGGTCTATCGTCTCTTCGGTCCTAATAATAGATAATGTATTATTATTATTATTTTTAATTCGAAAGTATTATCAAAAAATAATTCAGACAGTTCGGTATAATATTATCAAAAAAAAAAAAAAAAATATACCACGACATGATTAGTAACAATAATAATTTTATTTATAACTTTTTTCCCAACATTTAAAAAATATTTCGTTTATAAATGGTAATTTTTCTTTACGGATAAGAAAATTATTGGAAAAATTGAATTAATTAGAACCATTTTGCTATCATAAAAGCTCTTCAAATTTTCTGTTCAACTCTGTTTCAACTTCTACCCGAAAAAAGACATAAACATACATACAAAATGTGAACAGAACTTTATATAACACTAAAATATATATAAAAAATTTAAATAATATTTGTGGATAAAATATGATTTTATAATTTTATCTTTACGTGGTGAAAACCTAAATGTAGATTATTATTTTGGTAAAAAATTTAATTGAAAAAGTATTTATTAAAATACGATACAAAATAAATGTTTTTAAAATAGTATAGTACCTACTTAAGAGGACGCTACACACACGGTTTTTAAAGGGATTCTGTGTAGTTAATTTTTATGAAATTTCAAGAAAAATGAAAATTTAGTTATTTATAAATATTTCAATATACTTTAAAAGTAATTTAAAAATAGTCCTGTGCCAATACAATTTTTTAATTGTTGTGTAATCACGAGAATTTTTTAAAAAAAATCTGTCTACTTAGATTACAAATAAATGATTCCAGATTGATTTTAGAGCCATAACACCTATATTATTAAAATTATAGTTAACAATATTTCTGAGTGCATCTCGTAGCTTATTTTCATTATTCCAAATACGACGTGAAATATATTGCTTACAAGTAAACAACCTTTTTTAGCATATTTAAACAATTGTAACTCTTTTGAAAATTAATTTTTCTAAAAAGAGCACTCAAAAGTGTAGTGCTCTTTAATTTTGTTAATAAGTAATTTAGCTTTAAGTTTACTCTGATCAAAATTATTTGCAATTATACTAAGCGTATTTTATGGTACCAAAAATCACCTGTGCAGCGTAAAATATGTATTTAAAAATCGATACAACAAAAAGTATTTAAACATTTTCCTAAAATAAGTACTACTAAAATACTACTATAATAGGTACTTTAAACTTTGAGATACAGTGTATTGACAGCTCTCTAATAGTTTTAACAAACCGTACATAAATTTCTACAGTTCATTTTTCAATAAATTATTTTATATTTTCTAACAAAACTGAAATAGAATATTGATAAATCTAAGCGCGAATTTACACATTATATTAAAATATTCATTTAAAAAAAAAGTCAAATGTTGAATCAATTACAAAAAATTTTTTTTTAATAATCATAAATTTAATTTATAAAAATGTCTACTTTGAATAGTTAATTTTATTTTAAAATTCTTTAGAAATATTCTGGTTTTAACCAAAGTACTTTGGTATAATTCTGGGATAAACTGATTCACTATAGCTGTATGTACAATATAAATGGTGATTCTTTTATCGTGCCGGAATATCAAGTCAAAAATATAAGTTATCATTTAAGAAATGATGTATAAAATCTAAAAATAACACGGATAAAATAATAAAATATTCAACAATTTTATATAAAAATAGTGATTTAAAATTTATAAAAATAAATAAATATTTATATAGAAAATTAGTTATAGGCACGATAAAAGAATCACCCTGTATACCAAAAATTATACTTTTCTGTTATAAAATAATGTCGGTAAATATGCATAATATGGACAATGAATACTAAAATAACAGTAACAATAAATAATATATGTATATTTATTGTATATGCATTTACCCTAAACCAGATAATATTATATTGTATATTTAAGTTGAATAATAATTACGGGTTTTTTTTCCTTTTTTGACAGATGTTTTTTTTTGCATTTCTTATAACTTAACGACATGTGTTTTTGCTGTATATATAATATATACTAATATAAAATATTTAGAACACGTCATATATTAACAACATTATAGCGTAAACATTTTTTTAAATATTTATGCTTTTTTGGAAGATAATTTTAACGTTACACTTGCAATCTAGTATGTTTTGATTTAATAAACGAACAATTTTACGATTAATTATTCAACCGCATAATAATTATATACTCGCGTTACAATAGAAACAACGAATTAAAAAACAAAATACTATAATAGATAAGCTCGTCTAAAAAAAAACATTTCCGAATACGTCAAAATAATTATTAATGATTTTACAATTCGTGTTTGACAAGAACACCGATGTAATATATTATAACGGATATAGATATACATATGAATAATTTAAATACTATGCATAAAACAATAATGTAGTCAATGGTTTGTGCAATTTTTCCAAATGTATAACCTAAATATGGGGTAAGTATAAAATCGTATGGAAACAACACGTGAACAACAGAATTCACAATGAATAAAATATATGATATCATAAAATATAATATTATATGCATACATTCTGCCATTTATACAATATAATATTTTTATTTCCTATGCATACATATGCAAAGTGATTGATAATAATATAATAAACAGAGATGTATTTTAATTTTAGCCAGAGAAACAATATCACACTTTATGTGCGTCCTTTGATTTTTGCATCAAATTTAATTTGTACATAATAATATATACATATTTTAAATATAATAATTTCGGAAACATTAACTGCAGTTTCGAATTAACTTGTAAATTTCGACCAACACATTATATTGTTTTATTCCACTAAAACCTACCCTAACCCAACCCGACGCCACACCATCGAAAATGGACCGTAAAACATGGTTTCGTACTTCGTGGATTTACACTTTTGGTCGTACCTACATTAACTATTTTTATACCTGTAAAAAGAGGACAATATATATTTTGTAGGTTTAATTTTTGTTTAAAAAATCCTTAACTACGTATTCAAAATATCCATTGAAAAACTTAAACTCCAGTACCAATATTGATAATTTACAACTACATTTCTGAAAGGTGATATCCGAATAAAGTATATCTACAACGGTATATTTTGTATGCACATTCAGAGATTGCATAACCAATAAAGAAATATATTAATATGGGACTTTGTATATTATATATATATGATATATATAATATTATATATAATGATTATATAATATGTAAATTACGCAGGGAGTTAAATGTAACATCCGGTTCTTCAATTTTTATTTTTTTTTTAACTCAATTAAAATTGCTTATATATAATTTCTTAAAAAACGGGTCTGTGACGTAAAAACAATTAATAAATATTGAAATACAAAGAACAATCAAATAGCATAATAAATATATATTATATAATATAAGTAGATATTATATATATTTTAAATTGTAATACTTAAAAAAAGTTGATCAATTGGCATGAACCAAATTATTGCATATTAATTGAACTTATTCAAATATTTTCCGAAAGAGGACATCGATATTAATTTAAAAATAAAAATATATCAAAATATACCTAAAACAATTGTTCATAGATAATATCGTCTTCTGACAAATTGCTATCGATTTACAATAGAATTTATAAATTTTTAAATGTATTCATCGGTTGTAAATAAACACAGATATATTGTTCTAAAAATACAAAATAAACAATCTATACATTTGTAGGATTTATTGTGTACACATATTATACTTTTATGATCTATATAGGTATAGGTACATATGTATATATAAGTACACGGCCTACGCAAAAATATAAACCGACTCCTTATTTCCTAAAGATATAATATATTGATACTTCCAAGTGAAGGAAAACATTATTTTTTGTTCGTTATATATAGTTTTCATGCGCGCGCCCTGGCAATTCCATAATGGAATCTATCCGACATTACAGCGGCTGTTAAAAATTATCGTTTTATATCCTCGCGGTGGTTTTTAAATCGCGATAATACGTAATAAAATATGTTATATCTAGGTGTAGATGCCGTAGGGTGTTTGTATTTTTAATTTTACTAATAATATCCTGAAAATTATTGTTATTTACTCAGATTATATATATATATAATATATATATATATATATATATTTAGGACTATAGGATATACAGCTTATATAAAATACATTTTTTTTTGTTTACAGGAATTTACATCTTATTAATTTTGCGGAAGTATTTTGAAATTTCAAATAAACGAAAAACCTTTTTCAAATAATATTATCTCTATATTCACTTACACGATATTTCACGATATAAGATATTGCAGTATTTTATTTGCCTAGTAAAATATACGGAATAGATATTTCGTTATTCCCTCCCCCCCACCCCCTAAAAAAATGAATACATTTGATAAATTAAATTATTTTTAGAGACATAAAATTATGATTTAGGATATAAATCGTATAGGTGAAATATAATATAGGACACAAAACAAGGGTTCATTATATGCATATATAATACTTGCCGCGGTAGCTGTTGTTATATAAATTCCAGGGTTACCGCCGGTAATTGTCTCTAATATATCCTCTAGAGTAGTGTATATAATATTATATAATATATAGGATGCATTATCACCTGGTTTTTTCCTTCCCCGAAGCCCGTTTTACGAAATCACCTGTTAACCACAATTAAAGCCAAATTCGATAACTCGTTATTAAAAGTCATTAAGCGAACGCGTTTGCATTTTTATTTTAACGGCCCTACCATGTTGCAGGTGTCTCGTTGAAAGAAAAAAAAAACCAAAAATAACCCCCCACCCACTAGCTGCTACTTGAAAAATGACCACTTGTAATTACATAATATATATATAGTCCGTTTATCTTCTGTGTGAATCTTCATGTTTTTTAATACCCTATGACAATATTTGATTTTTGTTTTTTTGCGCTAAAAATTAGTGTTACACATTATTATTAATGAATGTCGTTAGGTTTTAATATTTTTTTGTGTTTACATTTCGAGTAATTACGGTTATAAAATAGCTGAACAATGATATGTATATCGTGGTGGGCTATAAGTTTACTTAAATTGTACCAAGGTATACTGCAGTATATCAGTGGCGTGTATTCGATCTCAAATTTTTGCGATGGAAATCAGGAAACTGCATTTTAGGAAAATGATCTAGAGGACAGCAATTCTTGGAAATTGAAAATCAAAGAGGATATTATGTGAAAAAATAACAAGCAGGAATTTAAAAACATTATTAAAACGGGTTGTTTAAAATAGATTTTGAGAAAATGTTTTTTTTTCAATGTTTTGTACGATCAAACAATGTAATCATGTTTAAAATAAAAACAAAATTAAATACGGAATTACTTCGATTGACTGCTTCTAAAGTATAGTGTATATTGCGGTTAGTGTTATTATTATTTATAATCTTAGAAAATCAAAAAATTACCATATGAAAATATCTATCAATAGTATAGAATGAATTTGCTATTTAAAATCTTATTAAATGAAGAATTTTTTTCACCCAATGTATATTTCTCTCAATTTATAATAAATATATAAATTAATGTACTTGAGTACTTGACTATAATAAGTCAGTATTTTTCAAAAAATCATTTTTATCTGATCTTATATAAGTACATATAAGTAGTAGGTATACACATAATTGTAAAAATGACACAAATACAGTTTATTATTAATAAAGAAACACAACATAGTAATTTAAAATCACTGCAAAAACAACACAAGTCAAAGAGGTTTTAAATTTTTTTTTTTTATATAATTTGCACATATATTTATAGAGTTATTAAGTTTTTATTGATTTGTGTAAAATTTACATTTTGTGACTTATATGTTGAATTTTAATTAATTGATTCAATTATAAAATGCATAAATTAAAAAAAATAATCCCTAATCACATTTAAAATACCACACCACTGCCTGCAATCCAAGTATAAAGAAACAGAATTTATTCCTACTCAATACATAGAAGAAAAGATTTCTTATTGTGATGTATTTTTTAAATATTATTGAATACTGTTTTTTTTGAACAAAAATATTATGTAACTATATATATAGTACTATATAGTAATAGTTCTCTTCTTTGATAGTGAACATTTGTTTTATTATCAATAACTATATTGTCTTCCTATAGGGTTAATCACTGCGCTAAACATGTTTTTGAACAACAAATATCCGAACCCCATTTTTAATAGACAACAATAAATTAAATAGTATTTACACAGGATCTCGCTTTTATAAATTTCTTTTAAAATGTATTTGAACATTTTATTTAAATATTTTAATTAATTTTTTAATTGTATATAGGCAAATATTAAATTTGAATCGAATTTTCGTTCGTCGATTATAATATTTGCCTATTATGTAGACATAATTTCGTAAAATGTCTAATTGTTCATCGACCCTAAGCAATATATAGTTTCATTCTGAATTTTTGATAAGACCCGTAGAGACGGCGGTATATACCTAGGCGTACAGAATCGACGCATACATTTGACCAGTGTTTGAAACGTTTACTTTAAAATTGAATTCGTTCACGTTCAAATGCATTTAAAAGGAACACGTTCACACTCACGTTCTTTAAAAAAACCGAACGCATTCATCTGGTCATTCATTTTAATTAATCAATTATTAAAAAAATAAATAAATTTTTTCTTATATATATATATACTAAAAAATTACCGATTCATAGAAATTATCATTTTTACTTTATATCAAACCCAAATCAATTGGACTGTTAAGTGTTATACCTATTTAAATCTAATAAGGTTTAAAGCGAAATTTCGGTACATTTTAAATGAACTTGAACGGCCTGAAAATCGTTCAAATTCTTTGAAACGTCGTTCACGTTCGCGTTCTATTTGACAGAAACGAGTGACGGTTGGCGCGTAGTATGTCGTTCACAAAATACGAACGCGAACGCATGAACACTGCATTCGGCGACGTGTTTAAACGAAAAATAATAATCGAAATAATTCGTATATATTATGACTTCGGACGTGTAAAATACATGTTCCGATCTAACCTATATACGCTACTGTACACGCATATGTCATATATTATATATATATTGTATAGATAACCGGAGTGAATTTTTATTATACGATACATCGATAAATATGCATTTTCAAACATTAAATTTACACACTGATCGTATGCATACGTATATAGAAAACTGACGCGTATAATATTATTAATAATAATATATATATATCGAATATAAAGCCGTGATCCCGGATGTCGGGGGCGGAGGAGGGGTGGTCGAGGGGGTGTTTTACATTAGGCCAATAACTTTACAAGTCTGCGCTTGCACTCCTACGAAAACAACCCATAAACTGTAACACGTCCTGACACGGTATGATAATCAACCTCTCCGTTCCCCCGCCACCATCCTTCGTCAACGCGCGGTCGTATACATACATACATACATATATATATATATACTGTGGCATTAAACTGTTTAATACGCTTAACTCATATTATACAAATATGATAATTAATTGGAAACAATGGCAGACCGATTTTAATTAGCATTATTCAACAGTGTGCGTCGGTGTACGTGTACGGGGAAACTGTCGGTCAAAGTTCCGGTGGCCGCCGCCACCACGGGTAGACATAATATTTCTATCTCTCTCTTTCTCTCTCTCACCCCTCCTTTTCTATATATTTCGAATTGATTAATATATATTGATTGAGTGAGTGGACGCCACAAACCCGATTTTTAAGGGGTCGTGTATAGGCGATTTTTATTAAATTTTAAGAAAAATTTATACTTATTAAAAAACACGTTTACACATTTTTCATTTCATATCAACTCGAGAGTGTTGTAGTAGAAAGATGAAATAAAAAATACATTATATGCATATATTAAAAATCAGCTCCATATCAGTCGCTAGATAATGTTGTTAATTATAATTTGTTTTTTGTTTTGTATTTCGAACATCTTTGTAAGTTGATGAAAATAAAAAATGCTAATGCAAGTTTTTCATTGAAAAGTTGTCGGTATGGCGTCCTCTCTATTAATATATACCGGTGGCACGGGCGAAAAGCGGTCGTGTAATTATTGTGTTCGAAAATTAACGAATATAATAAATAGGTTACGACATTTTTATAATAATATATTTTCTTGGATCGCTATATATTCCATCTGAAAAACAATACCTATATGCACGATGTTAAATAACAACATCGGTAAACATTGATATTACGGAGCGCCTTCTAAAGAGGTTTAAACCCAAACACCTTATATTATATGGCAAACCGAAAATCAGTTGGAGCCTCTTAGCGAAACTTTGAAAGATCGTTTAAATTGGTATAAAATCCAGAAGTGAAAATTTCCGGTCATAAGCTACCAAGAGAACTCTGGTCAACATTAAATGGAGTTAGAACTGAGCAGGATAAATTTGGTTATAACTTATACACATGGGGTATGTCAGAGTCACCGTACCGTGAATGTGGTGAGGAACGGACAGTCCGCTAAATTTTTGACACATGCCCTAGAACCAAATTCGAGGGAGGTATTGAAAAACTTCATAAAGTAGAATCAGAAGTGATCACTAGGATGAATAATTCAAGATTTAGCGAACTTGTCACCATTATAATCAATACTTAAAATTTAGTTTAATTAAGTTATTTCTTTGTCTTGTACTAATTATTTATTCATTTATGATTTATCTATTTTTCTATGTAATTGTATTACATATTAATTTTATTTATGTTATTTTTTCTTTAAATGTTTATTTAAACTAGCCGAAACTATATCATATGCAATAATAATAATAATAATTGGGTAAACGACGAAACCTAGGTTATTCAGTTAAGAGGATGTCAGCGCCCCCATTTTTAAGGGTTTTTAGAAAATTTTACAAATAAAAAATTTTTTTAGGCATATTTAAAATGGTCCCATTACTGTATAATTTTTTATTATGGTTGTTTTTTATGTATTAATACCATTTTATTGAAAATTTACTTTTGCGTTTCTCATTTATAACAATTTACAAATACCTTAAGAAACATGAAACAAAAAACAAAATTATCTAATTGCCCTATAGAACTGTTTTTTGATATGAGTATTTAAACATGATATATGAATTGTTAAAAACCCGACATTTTAAATTTTTTTTTAATAACTATAACTCTTAAAATTTGTTTTTTGTTTTATATTTCTAAGATATTAAAGTAGTACCTAAGTAAGTTGTTAAAAATGAAAAATGCTAACATGAGTTTTTCATCGACAATTATTTGCACTGACATCCTATTAAGTATAAAATTCGATTTGTGACGACGATTTGAACGGTATTTTGCTGTCCTGAAAAATTGACTTTTTCACCCCTTACTCGAGTACAATCGCGGCATATATACCCTGAGAGCAATTTTATTTATCTATTATATGTATTATATTATACTAAAAGTAAAAAGCTCATTTTATATATACCCAGTCATTTTCTCAGCCACTTTTTGTGTTTAGGCAATAATATTTTTTTAAATCCCTTATTTGGAGTGATTATAACACAACTTCAGGATTGTATTTAGTAATGCAGCCGCAACGAGAGCAGATAGCATGGCGCAAAAATTTAAAAAATTCAATAATTATGCATCAAAATATATCATTATACCATTATATTTACTAAAAAATAAATAAATAATTGAAAATGGTCAAGTTTCTTATAATTATTTCATCAGAATTAGAATCAATAAAAATAGGGAAGACGACTCAGTATTTTTATGATTCACAAGGAGCGTCATAAAATTAAATTATTAACATTTTATTAACACTATATTTTTTACAAAAAAAACTAATTATTTTGTATATGTAGTTTTTATCTAGATATGTAGTTTTATACATAAGTTTTTATATGGGCCGGCCAGGCCTACATATATTTTCCGGTCTAGAAATGAGTTCAGATCGGGCCTATCTTTGCCGGTCTAAAAATGGGTTCGGGCCGGGCTAGAAATCAAGTATCAATTATTGGACCGGACTGAAAAATTTATATTTAGAAGCGACTCCAAATTATTTTCAAAATATATGAAATCGTATGTTATGATAAATTTAGACGCACGTCCCAATTTTATTATCAATAATAACGAGTATCATCGATATTACTTTTAGTATCTAAGTAGGTACATATTTTGTAAACCTGCATGCACATACGTAATATTTTTTAAGCCGACTTTTCAAGTAAAAGTTATAATTCAGATTTTTAGTAAATATTAATTGGTTATGTTAACACTGTAATTAAGGCACAAAGCAACAATTTCCACTGTACCTATAATTACTTTTTTCATTGCACAGTGCACACTAGAAAAAAACAAAAATATCTTATCTTATTTTATTAACTAATTGTACGTTATATAACTATTCTAAACAATAAAATAATAAATATACAATATACGAGTACATATTTTTTTGTTATCAACTGAGTGGTCCAAATATTTTAATAAAATGTACAGGGCTAAACATTAAAATTAAATTAAATATAGGCCGGCCCGGGTCAAACTAAATATTTTATATGAATGGACCGGGCTAAATTTTCACTTACTCGGACTGGGCCGGATGGGTTTAATTTTTATAATTTAATTTTGGACGGGCTTGGGCTTGAAGAATTAGGCCCGTCCAGGGCTCTAGTCTCTCCATACATATACATAGCATATATTTGATTTCTTTTTTTCGTAAAAACGTAGTATTATAATAATAATGTATAACTTCAAATTAAAAAAAAAAAAATTCATAAACACAAAAACTGACTGAGAATATAATATGTGTGTGTTATGTATAAAAAAAAAGTTGCGCATTATATACTTAATGTAATATAAATTAATACGTAAATCATACTATTTTAATATATATATAATAAATTATCTATATAGGGTACTCACATACTGCAGTAGACAGGCCAAGTACATTGCATGTCCGAATCCATTCGGGAACGGGCGTGATACGTCCATATGGAACAATAAAACACATTACACAAATTAATTACAAACACATCAATATATTATATAATTATTTTAATTGTAAATTTATTTTATTGTTTTAAGTATATTCAGTAGGCATATAGGTAATATCATTGATTATAATCAATGGTAATATATACGGACATTTGATGTTTATAACTCATAACCACGTTCGAGACTTTTGTTTATAATATAGTAGTTTTACATATTTACGAGCATGGAAGAATAACGATATACAGTTGTAGGTTAATATTATATATTATACTTATATACCAAATGAATACCTCTACATTTTTCTTTTTGATAAATGTCTTTTTTGAGTTATGTATACACACACTAAACTATACGTATACATGTAAAAATACACGTTTAATTTCTTAATTTATAAACTAATAAATTTTCCTTTCTTTGAAATATTATCGTGTCACACCGTTATATATGCATTATATACGTCTAAATATAATTTCGTTGTATCAAATGCGTTGATATCTTTATCATAATAAAACCTAAAAAAATGTTATTTACTTCTTCTTTATATTGTATTTTAAAATACATTAAATGTTGTTTGTACAGTATAAAATATTTATGTAGTAAAATCTCCTTTAACGGTCATTTACACTAAGTATAATAGTGTTTTTGAACAACTATTTAATTTTTTTTTTATATAAAAAGTCGTTATGAAATTTGAATATTGTGTTGCATGGTAAATTATTTAAAAAAGATTTTTCAATTGTATTTTGAAAATTAAAAATTTTAATTAGAATTAGTATTAATAATAATTATTATAAGAATAAAATGTTCTCCTATTATATACGATGAGTATATTATATTAGTAAATATGAAAAAAATCATTTTCCATTAATTTCTGTGGGGGGGGGGGAGGGTGTGTACTTGCATACCTTTGCAATCATAGGTATATTTATTATATATAACCAAATATATATTGAAACAATATTGACGGTTCGATCGTAATGTGTGGCCTCGATCCAAGATAAATTGTAAGTAAGTGAACTTTGAGACTAATTTCGGTGAATAAATTCTGACTTCATTGTTGTATTAACTCCTGAAAATGTATGATATTTTTTAAACTTTTGGGCACTACCTGTATTTACCGTCATATATGTGCACGTTCTTGGTTATAATGTTGATAGTTATGTTAAATTTTAGGATTTTAAGAGTTATAAGGTAAGTTTATTCACTCTAAGGAATAAATATAAATATAATAGTAAAATTGTACTGTTTAATAATCGAACTACTGGAAATTGGCCTTTATGAATTTTATAAAAAAAAAAAAATTAAATGGCGTCCCTGATCTTCTAAACAAAATTCTGAGGAGTTAAAAATTAAAATTATATTTTATAATAAATCTATCTGAAAAATACAAATTTCAAAAATCATAATATATATGGTATGCGTTTCTTTAAACACCGTCATATCGGGTATAACCTCCTAATTTATTCTGTAAACGCTATTATATTATACTATACGTATAGGTACATACGGTCGAGATATATGTTATAAAAGTCGTTGATATTTTTAGGAAACATAAAGTTTTTTTTTATTTTACGTCGCTAAAATCTTTATCTATACCACAAGCGTTCGTGTTCCGGACTGACAGCGCCAAAAGTCATGAGCCCATAAATTTCGGTCGAACAAAAATTAAGGACATCCCTTGCGAACGCAATAACCACGTATATATATATATATATATATATATACAAACTCGTATATATACGTATAATAATAATAAAATTATTATTATATGCGCACACATTTATATGTATGTATATATACGAGTTTGTGTGTGCGTTTAGAAGCCAATTTCGAACGACGACAACGAAAAATCTCGGTTCGTGATAAGGGACGCAGAGCCCCCCGCGTAATAATATCCACGCATGTCTCGGAGGCTACCGTGTTGGTTGAACACACATAAATTATACGCGGATATCTGTGCGGTGGATCTGAATTATGGTGAGCACGGTAGAAAACCCGAGGAAACATATATCATAAAAAAAGAAATAAAAAAATAAAAATAACGAAATATAAAAAGAAAAAAATTATATACATAACACGAGTGTACGTATATATATTGTTTTACCTCGACCGTACATACAGAGAAGAAACGATGACGCCTACCGAAAAAAGTTTAACCTACGTGCGTAGACGACGATGACGACGGCGCTGTGAAACGTGGTTATGGTATGTAAATATTACGTATATATAAAAATACATATATATATATATAATATTATAAAACCACATTCTTTGAAAATTATGACCGAAAAAATATATACAAGCGCACAAGTTTGCTTATCATTTCGTATTCCGGACGCGCGCTCGCGCGCCCATCGTGAAAGATCGCCACACACCGCATTTTCGAAATGTTTCGGCGGAAAAGGACCGAAAAAGAAAGTATCATACATTATATAGGTATCTGAGTATTTATTTTTTTTTTATTTATTTAAAAGCCTTAAAAAAATTAATTGGCTGACCAGGCGGTTATAAATTTAAAATTTTTTTTTAAATATTATACGAATAACCTCGACTATTTTTTTGTTTTTAATTTTATATATATATCCCGAGCAATTATCTCATAATCCATCATTATAACCCCGGTCGCAGTCGGTATATGAATGCATACATATAAAATATACGCCTGAAATGTTGGCAATGTAATGTATTGTGTGCAGTGTGTATAGTATATAATATATATATATATATATGTAAAAAAACTCGATCCATCTTTTTTGCAACTGACAAATTCATTTACAACATATTCTACATAAATTATACTTGTTTCGTTTCAAAAACAGTTTTGAAAAGTTTTTGTTTTATATTTTATATGTGTATATATTATATGTATATTACAACAATACATTTAGAACGAAGCGCACGCAATACTCCGGTTGTGTTTCCTCCCTCGTTCTATATATTATAATGTGATTAAAATTGAAATTATATTATTTTTAATTACGTACGTTTTATAAAACGGTATTTTTATAAAAAAAAAAAATAGTTTTTAAACCGAATAATATATACCTGTTAATAATTATAATAATATTTACTTTATTCCCATGAATCAGAAAAGAAAAACTACAAATATAGTTTACTAAATTATATTCTAAAAATATTTTAAGGATAATTTTGGTCCAAAAAATTGGTTCACACCCAATTCACCGACTCCCCATTATTTTTATAAAAAAATAAGTATAATTTGTACCAGCTATAGATGGTATATATATATACCAGGTAAGGTGATAATATTTATCCGCGCACATTTAGTTCCTATTTGGGTTTTTTTCCCTGCACTGTGGTTATTTTGTTGTTTTTTATATTTTCCACCAAAAAAATTTATTCTTTTTCAATAAAAATTGAAAAGGAACAAATTGCACCTAAAAGGCACAAATTTTCTCAGTTGGAATTTTTGTTCTTATGAGATATTTTGTTCCCAATTATGTAAATTTTGTTTCTATATTAAAATAAATTGTGCCTTTTCGAAAAAAAAGAAAGGAACAAATTGTATAAAAATGGAACAAAATATCACACTAGGATTTTTTGTTCTCATGAGACATTTTGTTCCTATTTGAGATAAATAGTGCTTTTTCGAAAAAAAAAAAAAGGAACAAATTGTGCAAAAAAGGAACAAAATATCGCACTTGAATTTTTTGTTCCCAACTATATATGCATATTTTGTAACTATAATACTTATAATAATAAAAAAATATATAATAACATTTATAACAAAATGTGCATAATTTGGAACACAATGTTTCATGGGAACAACAAATTTATTTTATTTAAAAAATCCAAGTACGATATTTTGTTCCTTTTTAATTTTTTTTTTAGAAGGAACTAATTGTAAGCGGAACAAAAAAACCCATTCACAACTGTTGTATTTAAATAATATTAATGTTTATATCTATGTGTGTTTATTTAAATTTAAATTAGAATTGTTTATTGGATTTTGGTAATTAGTTATTTATACTTATAGGTTTAAAATAATATAAATAAATACGGGATGCGACGTGGTGAAAGGTGTTAACTGAATAATGTCAGCGAATTGGGAATAATTGGGAGTTGGCATATTGGAAAAACACAACACGGAAAAATTAATGGTAAAAAATATTTTAAAAATATTATACGAATATATTATAAAGCAAATGTTTCTAAAACATTGACCTATTGAAAATTTAT
The DNA here is from genome assembly GCA_025469235.1 of Pemphigus obesinymphae. Classification (NCBI taxonomy): domain Eukaryota; kingdom Metazoa; phylum Arthropoda; class Insecta; order Hemiptera; family Aphididae; genus Pemphigus; species Pemphigus obesinymphae. The sequence goes on from JAIPRL010000689.1 coordinate 19,362, forward strand.
TTGATCATTAGGTAATATTATAATCTAGTCAAATATTCTACATAGGAATATGAAGTTAAAAAATACAAATTCGTTGAGATAAATAAAATATAGTTAAAATCACGATTTTTTGTTAAACATTTTAAACTTACTAAAATTGTTAAAAAAAAAAAATTGTAAAAAAATGGTGTTGTGTTAAAAAAAAATTAATATAGGTAGCGCTCAAAATGATTTGAAACGTGATTTAGATTTATTGCCTGTTTCTTTCGAGAATACCATCTCCTTAATAGTACTTCTATAGGTAATATCCTTAATAATTTATTAATATAATATATCAACACTGAAAATAAAACATTGATAATATTGATAAAAATACTAATTCAAATCAATAAAATTACTGTCATATTACTGTTACAGTCAATAAACATTTTGTACATTTAACTATTGTCATTTTTTTTTAAATATCTATTGTCATACAAAGTACAAGATACCTATAACAAAACAACTTTATCGCATTTATGTAAAATTAACTGTTGGGAAGTGTATCATCACATATACCTTATAATAACTCTCCTGTCTACAGTATTGTTCGGGCGGTTGACAACAGATAGCATTTCGATGATGGGTCGACTAAGGACTCTCCACAATACGTTTTGTTATTAATTAAAAACTTTTAATCTATATAAAATAATTAATTATTATTAAGTAAATAGTGTCTATTAATTTTACATATAGTTTATAAGATATTGAATAAACGATAGCAGTAATAATCATAGAGTACGAGTTCTATATACTCATCTTTATTAACTGTATCAATGGTATTCAGAAATAAAATCTGTAAGTATATATTTCCGTGAGAGTCTTCTCGTTTATAAGATATATGAATGCACAAAGCATATACTTGATAAAAAAAAGTAAATATTTTTATACATGTCAAAAGAGTTGTATACGATATTATTCATGTTTCTCGATGACTCTCCGTAGAATACCATAAGAGTCGCAAATAGCGCTTAGTTACGAATGATTTATGAGACGGACCGAGTGGCCCGAGAAACGATAACTAGTGTTGCATACGGGACGTTTCATTAATTCCATTTGCAAAACTTTTTTGGATTTAATGTTTTTCTGGGTTGTTATCTTTTGGGTATACTAATGTTTTGACTTAAATTGTATAATTTTTAAACTTGTTACTTAAAATACACTCCAGTGCAAGTTCATTACTTCGAATGAAAATTAAAATATTGAACTATTGGTTTTTTTTTGTTTTACAAGTATCAGCAAAATAATTTAGAGGGGTAGAATACGATTCCGTATGCTCATTGTTCGACAATACCTTTTTTTTCGACACGATTCCGTACAGTGTTTTAATGCAACGTTACCACGATTCATCGTAAAGACATGTATCATATATCGTAGTATATGTATATTATAGTGATATAAACATACGAATTACTAGTGTGGAATCGTAAGAGGACGTCAAATGCACGGTTTTTAAGGGGTTTGTATAGACAATTTTAAAGATATTTTGAAAATATTTAATGCGGGCGCATTTTAAGGGGCTCAGTATAGGAAATTTTAAACAAATATTAGGAATAATAAAAATCTAACAGTTTAAAAATATTTTAGTACATTTTAAAATTAATGTAAAATAGTCTCATACCCGTTCCATGTTTTATTGTTATATAATCATATAAAATTATAACCACTGAATTTTTGACGATTTATACTTAATAAATTCTTATAATTAATTTAATATTTCTTTTTTTAAATATACAGCATAATTGTACACAGTAGCAGAACCGAACATCACTCACAATCCATAAGCAAAATGTTATGTGGTTAAAATTATCCATGATAATATTAAATATATTATCATAAATTTTATGATAATATTGTTATCTTCACTGCACCGTGCACTGTACACATTAACTACACGTGCGCCTGGGTATCGAGATACGCGACATAAATATGATAATGTTGCACCCAAATTCATACGGAATCGTATTTCATGGGAACAATGACTATACGGAATCGTATTCCCATAAAGGTAAAACGTACGGAATCGTACTCGTTCCATTTAGAGAATGTAAAAGGCAGAATTCGAGTTTCATATAGAGCCTACATATATTTTTCTTACAAATATAGATAATGGAGTTTAAATAGAAAATTGATAAACAGACATTTCATTTAAATTTCAAGTCTTCAAGTATACGTATAGTTTAAAAATTATACTCAAGAATCATAATAAAAGGTTCAATGCATATGGATCAATAATGCAGATGATATACCCTGTATATAAATGAAATTCTATTATTTTTTAGCAAAAACTAATTATGATATGTTAATCATTATACAATAGAATGCTGTATTGGGTCGACAAAATGATGTGAACCAAGCTGTAATATAATATATATATATATATAATATAAATGGACATATTATATATAATATATTATTTTGTATAGACTAATATTTCAGTTGTGGATTATAATGAAGATTGGATTTTGAACGCCCTAAGAAGTCGCAGAAAATGCTATTAAAGAAGCCAACATTTTTTTTTTTTAGAAAAATAATACGAAAAAAAATGTGTTAATAATAGATACGGAGATATCTTATGCGATATATTTGCAAAAAAGATAAAAAATTCAAATATTTAGATTCATTTTTGTTTTAAATAGGTATAGTTCGTTAACTTCTTTAATTATTTCATGTAGGTTATATAATATAACAATAAAATTAGTGTAAAATGAAACAAAAGATTAAATGGTATAATATACTATTTTGTCGTATAATTTTTCAATTAAAATACCATTATATTTTATACCTATATTATATTTCAGTGATTTGGATCTATGTGCACATAAATAACATTTCAGATCTAACTTAAAAGATTATAAACTTGTATTGTTGTGCTTATTACTTTAATAATGTTATGAAATTATTTAGATTTTTGGACCATTTTTCCATATTATAATATGTATATATAACGCCAGTCCTGTAGCAGAATGTATTCATGTCTTAGTATAAATATACATTTTAAAGTGCTTAAGAGGATGCCAGACACTTGATTTTTAAAGGGTTTTGTATAGGTAATTGTCATGGTGTTATAAGAAAAATTAAAAATATTTGAATATATTTTTAAAATTATTATAAAATATATCTGTGCATGTCAGCATTATTATTTTATTGTTGTGTAATTACGATATTTATTTAAAAACATATTTACGCAATTCAAATGCCGTGTAATTTGAAAAGAATAAAGGAAAAAAATTGTACCACCGTTTGAAAAATGAGAACTTAACTACATTTTGTTGATAGCCGATTTTAAAAAAATCATATAAGCAAAATGAAAAGTAGAGCATATATCTAGTGAAAAGACGTATTTAGTAAATATTAAATTGTATAAAATATAAAAAATAAAATAATATTTTAAAAATATAGAAAAAGTTTTCATCTTTAAAACGGTGTATAATATTTATGTCTCAACTACCTATACGTTTGTTGTAGACCTAGCAAAACGTTTGAATTACGAAAGTACATTTTCACTACGAAAATTTGCGAGTGTATACCTACAGAAATATAATATAGTGTCCGCTCTTTATAATATCGCCGAGGTGAAAAAACGCGGGAAAATGACAAAATCTCTTTTTCGGAAAAACTGAAAATATTTTCTTCTATTGTCTCCTGCAGAGGACATGCATGTACCGACTGAATGTGTACTTTGGAGCGAAAAACGTTGAAAAAAAAAAAATAAAACAGATCATATCTGTAGCTACCGTACTTACATATATTATAAAATTAATAAACGTGTATCGTTACCTACCGTTTTTTTTTTTCGAGATTGTACTGCGATGACATTTTAAAGAGACGCGATAAATATACACACGTGTCACATATAATAGGTTAGGTACTGCAGTATGTAATATTATTATGTTTATATTATTAGGTATTATACCGATGTCGTATAACATAACAATCTCTCGTAAGACAACGAAAATAATATCAACACGCACTATATATTATTATAATATACGACAAGTATACGTATGTATAGAAGTATACATCACACACGCACACGCACATGCACACACACACACACACACATATATACGTTTTCTAAATGCGGTTATTAAAACGTGAAAAAAAAATGTTTATGTAAAATGAATGTAAATTTTATTAGGACAGGTGTCCTCATTAGCATGAACCCGGGGCCCGGGGGGAGTTATTGCAGCTCGGGCACGGAGTGTATATATACCTACTTGTAATTTTTAGGTTTTTTTTTTTCTTCTTCTTCTTCTTCTTCCATCCATATCCGACCCGAAACGGCTTCCGTGGCATTGTGCGTACATCACCTAACCTCACTATTATCGGCGCGGCACATCTCACCAAATATATATAATATAGGCGTATAGGTATAACATCCCTGGCCACCACGCGCACAGCCCTTGCGGGCAATCTCGGCCGTCCGTCGTATTAACGGCTCTAATTGTCGGTTATAGTACGTGGACGCGGTTTTCCCCCCAAGCGTATATATACCCATTATATACCCCCAGAGAACCCGACGACTCGATCGCCTTCTCACGCGCACACGGAACAAATTCGACAAAAAAAAAAAATAATAATAATAATAAAAATAAAAAATATAATGTAATTTCTTAATAGGTCTCCGGCGGACACTATATATATATATATATATATAGACATGAGAGACCTAAATCGTATCATACTGACCGATCGCGGAGAATTAAAAAAAAAAGAAATGGGTTATAACTATTATATTCGTATAATAATATACACACACATATATATATATATATATATAGTTAGGTATTAATAGGTATAAACCACGGTATACGTTTCTACCTATACGTATATATATATATATATATACTGCAGCGGTATACGCGGTATACCTGCACATCTCTATGCGCGTATACCGCGGTCACGGTATTATATGTATATGTGCACCGGATTATAATGGCCACCCGGGGGCCGGATAATGTACTGAAAATTATTAAAATATATATTAAATTTTTTCTTTTTGATAAAAAAAAAACGATATTTTCGAAAGATTAGAAAACCCACCTGAAACCATATCTACACGATCGACAACCCGATCGGTCGCGCATTTTATAATATATATATATATATACACTTAGTAGGATATATTATTACTTACTACTGCTATATGCACGCGTATATATAATCCTCATTTCTCCACTACTGGTTTACCTAAGACGACAACGATTATTGTTTCAGGCGTCTAAATCTGACACGGTGTACACCACTGCCTATAGTTTTATACATAATATATATTGTAAAAACCAAAAGATAATTGTTTAAGCCAAAGGCATCCACAGGGAAAGAACGAATACTATAATATGTATATATAGGGACAGGTGCCCGAGCGCTTTGACTGGTTTTTTTAATATTCTAACATCTAATATACTCTATTTCATAGGCCATTATTAGATATGTATATTTCAATAATACGTTAAAGTTTCAAAAGTTTTACGGGAAGGTCAGACAACTGTACATATTAGGTTGAGGTATATATGTCTCGAGCGAGTGTTTTAGAAGATGTACATAATATTATATACATTGTATATATTATTAGGTATAGAATTTAGAATTTAAAAGTAAATTCTTGCATTGAAAAACGGGTCAAAACTCGATCTTAGACATTTACTATTACCTATATATATATATATATTATAGCAGGGACGGGTAACTGGCGGCCTGCCGTCAATTTTTATCCTAGTCGGGCTATCCTTCGACATTTTTATCATCGGAAAAGATAGTTAAAATGGCCAGGTAAATTTTATTTTGGAAAAGTTATCATTAATAAATTATACATAGACACATGTCATTTAATTTGTTTTACATAATAATAGAATTCCATTATTTTATCCGGCCCACAATCATTTTTAGTTTCTAAAATTGACCTTACTTTGAGTATGCCAATTCCTAGTACGTATATAACATATTATGAATGCAACTATTTTCGTATCCTTTATAACATACTCTTACATTATAAGCGTACAATAATATACACCCCCGAATTGGTATTGAAAATTAATTATATATTTATAACAATAATGGTATCTTTAAATAAATCCTTGATGAATAAATCCGATTATTATTTTTTGATCTTAAACCTTAAAAAAGTCGCAATTAAATTGTAAAAACTCACGGACTAGTGAAAAACGTATATATTAGCACGATGTTTGATATATTTTCACTTTTCAGAGTATATAATATTATTAATTTTATTATCTTTTTACAAGGAATATGTTTACAAGTATACTTATAATCACGAGTTAAACCTACTAAACCGGAAAGCGATGTTCGGTTCATGTTTCCACTCCGATCGTTTTGTTTCATTATGTATTAAATCGATCAGTTATTTTTTTTTTTTACGATACTATTTTATTATACAATGTACCTAAACTATATTATAATGTAACGAGGACGATGGAGGAAAAAGTTGACAAAAACGATATATTTTAACTTGTCAACAAATCTGTATAGGTACTACCTTTATACACGTTATCGAGAAAAAAAAATCTGACCGTACTTAGATATGCATAAAATATATATTATGTTAATAGCCGAGGGGAAAATGCGTTTTAGTTATAATGTCGTGTATTATATAGAATAACTGCCGACGATATCGATCATTAGAGGCCCATTATAAGTGTCAACGAAAAAATGGTCTCTTCAATTAGTATACTTTACACAATCCTAAATCTTAAAACGTTTAAAATAATATATATATGGTACTATGGTAGACACATTAATGTTCTACGAATACAAACGTGGTTTAGAGATTAAAAAAATAAAACAGTAATAAATAAAACAATATTCCCTTATACATAATAATCTATGTAACCATGTATGTATATATGAATAGGTGTTAGTAAATAATCTTATATAGGGCTGTAAATGTGCAATAATAAATGCATTTTTTGCAAGAAATTATAGCATTCAGTAAAAAATTTGACTTTTTGGCTAATTTTTATTTTGTTGTTTTAGCCAACGTTTCAATGTGCAATTTAAGAGAATGCCACACTACTGATTTTCAGCAGTAAAAAATATGTCTACGAAAAACAAACGAAATGATTTTTGAAAGTGTTTTTAAAGTTCATATACCTACCTATATTTATTTAAATTTATAGAAAACTATATTTTGGTGACAATTTTAGATCCTTTATTTTGCAAAATATTAATTAAAAAAGATGCTACAGCCATTTAAAAATTTAAAAAAAAGGATTTTTATACATTCAATATTGTTGTTCTATAGAATAAGTGAATAATAAAAAAGTTTTGAGTTCGTATCCACAAAGTTTCCTTTTAAATATTTTAAAATAGGTGTTTTTAACCCTAAAACCATTTTAAAAAGCCATTTATTTTGATTTTTGGAAACTTATTTTTGAACGTATGTCATGATTATATATAACAATAAAAAGTGGTACGGATACGGGACTATTTTTAAATTAGGTACTTACTTTAAAAATATTTTTAAATCGTCGGATTTTCATTTTTTATGAAATTTTTTACAAATTGCCTATACAAAATTCCTTAACAATGGCCGTTTTGATATTATTTAATTATGAACTTTATTTTCCATATTTTTTACAGTTTAAAAACTTTTCTATTGCATTTCATCTCATGTGTGTCAAAAGTATTTTACGCAGAATGCATAATACATGTAGACTTTATTATTTATTAAATATACCTTCTAATTATTATACGATTACTATATTATAACTTTTTTTTATTTATTCGGAAATTACAAATAATTGTTTTATACGAGAAAAACTACTTTGTGTAGGTGGTAGTAAAATTGTTTGACAATTCGTAGTATTTAAAATTTTTGTGTAAATTATATATAAAATATTCAAAGTGTTTTAATGTATAGTTTTATAAAAGTTGTTAATTTTTAAATTTAAAATCAATTATACCTACATAAATTACATATTAACATATTGCCTAATACACTATTTAGTGCGTATTCTGAGATTTTCCCAAATTCGTTTTTTTAGTTATTAAATATATTTCATATATGGTTTTATAGTGCATAATTATATTCACAGCACTATTGTTAAAAATATCTAAATATTATAAAATACTCACGCTCTGTAGTTACAGTATCCGGAAAATGGCCGGGAAACAACGATGACGGGCGTGTATGAAAAATTTGATAACAAATTAATACACAGTTTTGAATAAAAATTAGGCAGTAATAAAAAATGTTTACTTACAGTCATGGGATCCTGTTTTTTTTTTCGATAACAATAATGGCCAACCGGAAACAAAAAAAAAAAAAACATTTATTAATTCATGTAAATTCAAGGTATATTTAAGTATCTATAACTATACATTTTTATTATATACTAAAATATGTCAGTATCCTGATTATTCCATAAAGTGTATTGTAAAAATATTATTAAGTATCTACATGCGTGATCAATCAACAAATTAATATTTATATTACTTTTATTATATATATTTATTACCTATTGATTTGATTATTGATTAATGTTTATTAATATATATATATATACACATCATTTTAAATATTGATTCTGTGTATATACCTATAGTGTGTTCATATAATAATAGTCAATAGGTATAACATGGCCTGTCTCTATATAAATTCTCCAAACACGTTATCAATACAAAACTATTTTGTTAACAATTTATTAGCTGTCAAGCGTTTCTTATTTAAACAGTTTTTCATCCATGATCTATATAATATATTACAATAATATGTGAAATAAATTATTTGAAGTAAAATATGTCATTAATATTCGCCCACGTAACTTACTACACTATCAAGTTTATAGGTATAAATTATAAATAATAATTAGGTAAAAGTCCGAAATGCAGCATAGTAGTAAAAATGGTCAAATCTGTGATAACGTACTAAATATATTATGTACCGTGATAAATGTTAAATCTTATAATTAGCCTATAAAATTCTAGGTATATTTTTATATCACGAATAAAAAAAAAACAGTTTTTTTTTATCCCGTTGATTATTATATATATATATGATATCACCAATAATGGTTATTTAATTAACATAATATAAAGATTTTTGACTTTTCGTATTTTATTTTACATATGTGGGTATTAGGTATAATTTAGGTATCTATATATCTGATAAGTGATCAATTATCGAACATGTAAATAAAAAAAAGTTCATCAATGTATTAGGTATATATAGGTATACTCGTATAATAGTGATATTAAAATATTATTATTTATTAATGTTTTTTAAACTTTTAATTGGAAATGATAATTTTTAAAGATTACCTACAATATTTTCATCATTAATGAAATTCTCAATATATATAAAATGTATAATATAATATATAGTAAATATAGTATAAATAAAGTATCTGCTAATGTCCTATACTGAAAGAAAAAAAAACAAATCAAATAATCAATTTATAGCAATACTTTATTTAATAAAAATTTTCTAATGATTTTAAATTATGTACCTACATAATTATTAGACTTTTAAGAGGATGTAGTATCTGATTCAGTTGTATTTGTATGACATACGAGCAACTACATAGTAAAATCGAATTTTGTATTTTCAATTTCGTGAACATATTGGTAAATTTTATAGAATATGATAACCTATTATCATAATTAATAAATATAACATAATCTAAGACATGTAGTAATTATATTTTTAATACATTAAATTTTAAACAAAATATTCATAATTTAATTATTATGTTATTCATATACTTTTAAAAAATAAAAAATTATATTTGTTGAAAAAATAATTCCTATACTTATCATAGATTATGTTTTCTTTAATAGTTATGATCAGGTCCAAGATTTCTATGCAAAATATGCACATTTAAATGCAATCGTCCAGAAATAAGCAATTTTTATTAATTTCCGCGCAAATACATAAAACTATGCAGAAAATAAGAATTTACCCTTCGACTCTATACCTTATTTTTGTCAACAATTTTAAAACAATTTTATACATACGCTTGTAAACAGATAGTTCCAAATATATTCTAAAATGAACTTTATATCAAATTATTATACAATTTTTTATCGGATTATAAATTACATCTATTCTATTAAATATTTATAATATTATGTACATTCTATGCAATTATCCAAAACTATGTAATTTTATGCATTTTGATGTAAATATGTAAAAAGAAAATTTACCCTTGGAATCTGTAACTATTATGAAACATTGACATTTTCAATCAGAATTATTTTAAGTCAAATATACAAAAATATCCTAAAGTTAACCAATTATTCACAAAGTTGGAAATACAAAACCCAATGTTACTATATGTTGTGCGTGTTTCAGACAAAGACAACTAAGTCATATAGGTACTACGCCCCCTTAAAACTCAAATAATTCATTAATATATTGATATATATATTACCTATATAATATAATATATTGTTAATTAGTCATCGTTTCAATCAATTATTTAGAATAAAATATTATCATCAATTTTTTTTTAAATATTTAAAATTAACTACAAATTATACAAGTTAAACAAGTTTATAATAGGTATAATATATAATTTAGATAAATAGAATCAAATAATATATATGCCTATATATTATGTATTGGTGTTTGGATGACCGTTGAAGCATTTACTTATAAGAGTATAATGTATATATTATAATCAATCTACACAAACTAATTTTTTTGTTTTTCTCGATAAGTATAATTTCATTACATGTTTAATGAGATTAATAGAGACTAATGACTAATGAGCATTTAATCTGATATATATATATTTGAATTTTTAAATTTCGTTTTTTTTAATTTTTCCCAGGTTGATTATTATTTTAAAATTTAATCATTTGACGCCATCTACATAAAAACATATAAAGGTAGTGTACTCATTTTGAATTACATTAATTTTTTTAATGTATTATAGGTATATGTATAATATATAGCAACTGTATATTTTTATTGATTTCGGTATATTTTTAATTTTTTTTGGTCTACCGAATAAACGGAAAAAAATTTACATAAATATTTATAAGTACCTACATTATACATTCTGCGGTAACGATAGTCATTAAAAATCGTTAAAATGATTATATATAAGTATTATACTCGTATATTAAGGAAGGAATACTATGTGTTCGACTTTTTTCTCTCTTTAGTCGATATACATATATATATATAGTCGTGTAAAACGTAATTTTTAGTGATTTTTACGTTATTATAATACGTTTTATAAAATATATTATATACTATTATATAAACGTATTGAAATGTTGATGTTTTTCCTATTTACGAAAAAAATAAAATAAAACACGTGTATTCTACATTCTTATAGTCAATGTATACCTATTATATACTTTGCTTTGAATATAATAATTACTATGTTTTATTTTTATGTACATAATATTATTACCTAATAACTAATCGGTCCGTTCAAAAAACATCGAAAATACAAATAGGATCAAATTTTTAACATCATATTAAAATATTATCGCGTCAAATAAATAACAGGCGTGTAGTATAATAGGTATACATAATAATATTTTAAACACGAAATCGCACTTATTTCACAATGTAAATTATTATTTTAGGTACACGCATTACTTTGAGTAATCGTTTAACTCGAAATTAGTGTTTGGATTGATCGAAAAATCCACACGACAAAATCACACTATATATGTATATGTATATATCAAACATTTTAACATTTATAAGGGATTTGAAAAAAAAAATTCAAAATTGTATTATAATTTTCAAAAACATTTTTATGTTAAAATTTTTAATACAATTAGGTACTTATTTTATTCATCAATATCTATGCTATCAATGATTTATGATGGCAGATTTTGATTAGAATTTCTATCATTAAAATTCATTAATCTACTATTTTTTATATTAATATATTAATAACTATTAGAAGTCTGTACAAGGTTTTAAGTTTAAACTAACACAAATAAGAAAGAATAGTAATCGAATTTTCACTTATTTTTATTTTGTTGTAACTATATAGAAAACGTTTTTCAAAATTTTCTAAAATTGCAAAATGGCTAATTTGAATATATTATTTTAAAAATTAGAATATAATTTTATAATTTTCATTTCAGGTTCAAATGATGTTAAAAATATAAATAAATAATAGCCCAAGATGATATAATAATTATTTAAAATAAACTATGATATTGAATAAACAAATATTAATTTATATACATGTGTTGTACATTGTACAGTGTGATTCTATTATTGAGCTCACCCAATTTGTGTGTGAAAATCAAACATCTTATTAAAATTTTTGTTTTTTATAAACCTAATATACCTACTTATTTCATTTAATATGTACACAAATTAGACTTATTTTTTATTTTTTTATCATTGTTATTTTTAGGTTTTATAATTTTTCAAATGGCAACTTATAAGTTTGACTCGATATTTCAACGCGGAATATTTCTTTGCAAATTTTCATGTATCATCTATATTAAATATTGAACAAACAATTAATTATTTATTAGCATTTAAAGTTTAGAAGAGTAGAGTAGTGCGGCGTATATATCTAAACTTTGAATGTTTATAAAACATAAATAATATATACTGTTGGTTCAGTATATTTTCAGAAAAATATTCTGCATAGGAATATCAAGTTAAAATTATAGGTTGCAATTTAAGAAATGTATTAACTCTAAAAAACAATTGAAAATTGAAAATTTTTAAATAAATGTAATGGAATAAGAATCTCAAGTTAATAAAAATATGAATATTCACAGGTAAGCACATTAAAAGAATCATTCTCCACAATATGGGTAAAAAGGGTAATTTCGATGAAGTTCTGGGAGTTTGGGGTGTTTTATTTTTTCGAAGTATTTACCACAATCTATACATATGTATTTTGAAATTTTGAGGTAAACTATACAACAGCTTCAATTTTAAAATGTATAATATGAGTATTTGTGGATGATTTATATAAATAAAATATACTTTTTATTGTCAACAAATACGTATTATTATTCAGTAACAAGTTGTGAATTTGGGTTTTATTTTCTTTATATAACTTAAATTTTACTTTTATTTAGACACAATGACGTTAGACCAGTTGTTCCAGACTACATTAACAATAGATATTTATAATAGAAAAGTTATTGGATGACAAAGGATATTAGAAAACATATCTTCTATCCTACCAAATAAACAAGCTCATACACCAATTAATATTTTCTTCTAAAGATTAATTAATGAATTATTAATTAAATGATACACATAATGAAACAAAAATCATAAAAAATTTCAGACTCTTGTCACTGGATTCAAAAGCAGTTATATATATATTAAAAATACTTTTGAGAGTATTCAATTAAATTTCTAAAAACTAAGCTCGGTTATTAAAATGACCAGTAAATTAAAAAATATTCATCAAAATATAGATTTTTGAAATCTTAAAAGTTACATCTTTTGGCGAGTAAAAATCCGATTTTGACAAAAAGTCCAAAACACAAAATAGATTTTCAATATCGTACCGACAACATATAGCATGAATATGTTCCAAAGTTTGGTCGTTAAAATCTAGAATAACTTACAGTATAAAAAGGGTGCATATATAGTTCCGACTTTCGACATAAACCGTCATTATTTGGATGATTTAAGTGAGGTATTAAGTGTAATCTGTTTTTGATTTTTAAATTGTGCCATATACTGCGGGCACAATCCGACGAAATCGTTGCTCACAACGATTCTCATCAACGTGTCAATTTACACGAATTTCTCACGGTTCGTCAGGTAAAATCCGGCGACGATAATAATAATGATAGGTATAGACGTACAGTTAGATTATATAGGTACGTGGTCATTATATCGCGGACTCGCGCGCGTTCGGGAAGAGACCTGCACGACCGCGGTAGTGGTCGTTGGCGTGCGTCCGCTCTCGGAGTCTGATGAGACGATAAAGACGTTAAGTGTAAACAGCAGCAGCGGTGATTAATAGGAAGCTGCACAAAGTATTGTAATTTTCATTTGTATATAATATACCGTATATTCATGATTGTGTGTGTGTACAGGTACACTTAAACTGTACGCGTGTGTGTGAATAGGTATACGTGGTATATACAAATCGTTCGAGCTTAATTACGCGGTATATACCACGGGCAACCATTATCCATAATATAGTCACTGTCCTAAGTGGATATTAATAACACCTCTCGTAAACGCATCAGCATTCGGAGGCGGGTGCGCTCTGTCTTTACTCTTATTGCTCAGCACTATAAACATAATACAAAGAAGGTACCAACCGCACAACAATAACGACACATTATTATTATTATTATTATTATTATTATACTAAATTACAATTATTATATTGTTATTGCGAGAGAGGTATTATCTATATATACGATGAAGTCAACAAGTGTTATTTTAGATAATAATAAAATGTACAAGCTTTTTCCACCTTGTATCCTCCCCCAATCATACTGTACCAGCAGTAGAAGCAATCTTCACTGTGATTTATACACATGGAGATATATATAACTATACATGATATCCGTCAATGAGAGAAAAATATAATATGTAGTAATAAAATCAAAATTTAATCGAAATTCGCAAATATTTTCATTTCAGTACAAAGTGCGAAACAACACTGATATACTTTAGGAAACTATAAACACCCTTAAGCTCAAAGCAGACATGTAACACGGCATTGTTGAAATTGAGCAATTTAAATAATATATAGTACAGTTTAATATATTGTCAGGTGTATATTAAAATGACTTAGAATAAAATCAGTGTATAAAACATTGTAAAATAATATCATTTAGAACAAAAACTGATACTTCACGCTAAGAAAAACACGATATCGAGAAAAAATACATCATTAGTGACCTGCTGAAGTTTGATAAAAAATATGGCACTAAAACTAACATTTCAAAAGAAAATAGGAAAATATACATCGTGATTTAATTTATACGTTAAGAATGTTGAATAATGAAGAATATTGAAATGTGTTTATCAGCCTCATTTCTAGGTTATTCAGGAAAAAAAATTATCGATTTTTTACATTTATCAAACTTTAAAATTAAGTTTGTTATTAAAAGAAGTACACTTCGTTCGTCAGGTGTCACTAGGGGTAGAAGCACTTCGCTTATTAGACAGGATACGGTTGATGAATGCATTGCATTTAAAAACAATGATAAATCATTGCTTTGGATGAAATGATTCTGAGCGGAGCTTCGGTGGTTGTATATATAAATCTCGATTTTACGAAATAGTATTTTGGTCATTTTTCAATAGTTTTTCCCACCGTGTTTATCGAAAATGGCCAAAAATCGAAAAATGACTTCTTTAAAGTACAAACTAAATGAAATTTGCTACCGGAAAATGGGGTCACATGTACAGATTGGTTCATGTCTTTTGGTCGAAAAGTTTTACTCAAAAAAAAAAAATAATAATAATAATAATAAACATCATTGTAAAATTTCTAGCTTCATCACTCCGCTAAGAATCTAAAAATGTATTTCAAAAAGAGAAAAATATTTTCCTACACAACCCAGTAAAAAGGTTAATATAAATACAAGTATATTGATAATATACAAATCGAACAACTCAAAGTATTGGAAAAAAATCTTTCACCATTAACAGTTCCGTAACGGTTTAAGAGGCAAGTTTAGGAAATTTAGGGAGCATTTGTAAAAAAAGCATTGTACAAAGACAATTTGTAGTGATTTTGGCTCATATACACTAATTAAATGTTATTTACGTATAACAAATAGACATATCATATATAATGAATTGTCTATAATCTAAATTTTCTGCGCCAACAGCTTTAATAAAGACCATTATAAAACTTAATTTTATGAAGGTATATAAATACAAATTTACGACAAATCCTAATTTTGGACAAAAAATAATTATTTCTGTAGACGTGATAAAGTAGAAATTTCACTTAAGGAATATAAAATTATTATATAAACAAATTATTATAAAATAAAATGTTTCTGCAGTATATGCTATAGTAATTGGACAAGTATAATGGAAGTAGCCGAATTGATTTTCATTTGACTGAATTGATTTCTATTTAGAAATGTGTCTATCGCCGATATGAGCTGAATTAGTTTCTGTTTGGAATACAATTAAATTTAAAACTTGTTCCCTACTGACCAAATTATTTGTAGGTAAATTGGTATGAATAAATATATGATCTGTTTAAATTTACCATATTATAAATTGGGATATAACTTATTAACTAATCAACTTAACGTATACTGATGCACATTTTACCGGTAAAAAATGTCAGTAAATTTTAGTAAAATTTGAAAAACTTTGTACAACAAAAAAATATTTAACGAACAATAGTACGTAAAAAAAAATATTTATCATTCATAACGAACAGCTAGCTACAGTGTTGTTATGTGAGTTGTTTATCGGTAAGATTTAAATTTACATTAGATTTATTTCCGAATGGGAACCGAGGGAACCGAAACCGAACATTCGGGAACCGAATGGAAATCCAAATCGGACACTGACAGACAAGCACGGGGATCAATTCGGTAACAGCCAAAATATTGTGATCACAATAATAAAAAAACGAGACTACTTATATTAGGCATAGTTAACGTATATATATATATATCGTCTTTATAATTTTGGGCATTGCAGGGTAGAAAATCTTTAAATGAAAGACCATTTCAAAATATTTAATCGTGTACCTAATAAAGTCTAATATTTTAAGTTATTTTTAAAATGATAACGGTTAGTAAATTAATAATAAAAAAAAACTGATGCACTAAAAAATTCAGATCGAGGGTACGGGGTTTACGAGGAAAAATATATATAAAAAAAATCGTAAATCATCGGTGGAACGAGGAGAGTTTTATGAATCGTGTAGAACGCGTTTTCGCCCTGAAAAGTGTATCAACCTATATTATACAGCTACTACTGTGAGTAACATAATCGCGCGCGATCACGAATATTTTACTACGTTTTTCTTTCAATAAAAAAACTGAAAAAAACTGAAAAAACTATATTACAATAAAAAACGACTGAATGCCGAAAGAAAAAAAAAAAAAAATCTAAAAATTAATTGTCCATAAATTACCGAACGGCGTCGGGAATCGAACGCCGTTTTCATCCCGCGCGCGCGGTCCGATTTATAGACCGCGTGGCGCGCGCACATCGACGGAAGAGACGGAACAAATCGCCACGGATGCGAGTAAATAGCACAGGACACACGTTGTTTAATGGGCTGTTTAATTGCACCGAGCCGACACGGACGATTCCGTATTATTATACAGAATATATAAGTATAATATACAACATTTACACACATATATATTATTATTTTTCCAGTTTATTTTCTCTACAGTATACGAATAAGACACCGGTGTGTTTTGGAAGGCGTAAAATAATATATATATATATATAGTGTACACGATCCAAGGGTACGTATAAAATTGTGAGTATATATGAAAAAAAAAAAATCGAAAATAAAAACCGAAAAAATAAATAAAACAACAACGCGACGACGTCTCTACCGCCGCTGCACACACTATAGATGGCCGGGGCTTTTAATTACGACGTCGTTTTCGACGACGTCGACGGTATTTTAGGATTGGGTGTCGGACGATGGCCCGTTGCCAAACAGGACCGAGAAGATTTAGTGGCTCCGCGCATTCCTCGGTCGTACGGCATTATATTATTTTGACGACGACGGCAAATTTTTCGAACGCCCAAAACGCCGTAACAACAAAAACACACCGCAACAACTTTGCCGAATTTCTACACTAAAATTAAAAAACAAAATAATATTGTACAAACGTCCGGACGAAATATGTCCGAAATCTAAAGTATAATAAGTCCACAGTAAAAATGTGATGTTTATTTCCGATTAAAGTTTTATTGGTATTTCATCTGTTCTTTTGAACGGCGCAGATCTTATCACTATCATATTAAATGATTTTGTCTGTTTGAATTACAAGAAAAATAAAAAATTGCGTGTATAAAATGTGAAAATGAGAAAAGAACTATAAGATGTTGAATAGTAATATTTATTTCAATAGTGCAGTTGGCAAATTTTCATTGTAACCCAATCTTTTAAGTGGAAAATTCAAATTTTTTTCAACTCAAAACACTTGAATAGATTAGTAATTTTAGTTTCACTGTTAAATTGAATGTGCATGGTAGGTATACGGTTACATTATTGTGTGTTAATTGTACATAGGTTAACACTATAGCAATACATTAATATAACTAATGATATAACTACTCACATACAGACAAATAATAATAACATTCACAGAAAAATTGTCCATGTAAATCCCCATATAAATGATGCGTTAACAAGGTTATGAAAATTGGATTTTCCATTTAAAAGAAATGGTAATAATAAATAATTCCAAAAAAACAAGATCGGTCCAGAGTCGACATTTTGATTTACGAGTGTCAGGACAATTTACCAGTAGATACCTACATTTATAATTCGATTATTTTTTTCGAATAAGTCATTGGATTAACATAGTCTAATAAATGCCAAAAGAATGTCCTATAACATAGTAGATCAACGTTTGGTTCACAACCATTTACAGTTTATAAAATTATGACTAGGACTGGGATTTTATTGTAATTTGCATTTATTTTTAGATATAGCTAAGTATATGATGTTCGTCTTATTACAAATCCATTCCATGTATTGTTAAATGAGTAGTTACACAAAATTATATTTTGCATTTTTTGAAATTTTTAGAATTATAAGTTTTTTTGTATTTTTAAGTATATATTGTCGTGTTTTTAGTGTATTCTAAATTAAAATTCAGTTGTTATAAAAATTCATTTTAATATTTTTAAATTTTCCAAAAAAAAATATTTTGATTATATATTATGTAATACTAAACATATATATATATATATATATATATATATATATAGTCTATATACTATAATAATAGCATATATATATTTACTAACGTACTATGGACTGATGCATTTCTTCATGCAACCCTTCGTTTAGCCGCCGCCAGTCTCTTATTGCAGAACAATAATACATTTTCGGGAATACGACAAATTCACGAATTTTATCAACAAGAATAATATTTTATATTTGTATACAAAATAAATAAAAATACAATTTTTAGAACTTTTTGTAATTACATTATTTTGAATTTTTATGGCATTAAGTCATTTTTTATAGATCATTCAATTCCCAACCCTGGTTATGACAATCTGCAGGAAGACCCATCAAAATGAATTTTACAATTATATTAAAAGTATGGCATCTATTATATTAAATCAGATATTGTAAAACAAATAATGAAATACTGATTTACTCCTTTACAAATGTTTATAATATAATAAAATGTTTTCATACTACAGGTGATTAAAATTGAAAACCTATTGTTTGCGTAGTAAACTCAAGTTTAAATAGCTGCTAATTGGTTGTTGGTTTATAGTATCTTTGGTTTCGGGTAGTCCGGTAACGTTTTGCAGTACACTGCTGCATGTTTTGGTCGATAACGCAGTGTTATCATTGTTGTTGTGTGCTGACCACTCAGCGGTGGATTGTGGCCGTTATACCGATAATCAAGATATCATTTTTAGAATAGTTCCAATTTTGGTATTTTTGTTTTTATGTGTTTCTCCGTGGCACTGATAGTTTTAGTATCTTTGTATTTTCACACTGAAAAGGTACAAGCGGCCAACGCACGAACTCATCACTCGGTCTATTTTTTCGCATCCTTCGAGTCGTGCTCTTACATCGGCAAGTTTTCATTGTTTTAATTTTTTTGGTGAAATACAGCAGTTTTCACGTTGTTTTTCTTCTAGTTGGTAAGTATCGTTGGTTCACGTATCCATTTTCAAGTTTTGTAATTGTTTGTTCTAGTTTGGTCTCTGTATTTCGGATTGAATTGCCGATCTCATTTTTGTTGCAAGTGGCTCTCGTAACTCGTAGTCGTTGATGTCATTTTGGTGATTCGTTTCTATGGTTGATGTTGATCTTCGGGGTTGTTGTGTTTAGTAATCATTACGTCGTCGGGTGTATTTGTCCTCCCCCCCCCCAAATCGTATACCATTGTAAAACTAACTACAGTTCCCGAGATAATCACGTGGGTTGAACCAATATACTAAACACGACTTCCAAGGTAAAGTTTTTTGGTTCCTTTTTTATTAGTCATGGTCGACGAGTCATATAGGTACTAATCCGATGATTATAAATTGTAAACTGTGATCCATTTGTGTTTGTACATACTGCTAATCAGGCAACAATAATAATTAAAATAGGTATTTTGTTGTTTTTTTTTTATATCTAATAATTAAAGTAACAAAAGGGAAAGTTTTCCTACAATTGTGAACATTCCTAGGCATTTATATCTATATTTATACGAAATTAACGGTTAAATAAACATATATATTTTCACAATATACAATATATTTAACCTAACTTCCTATGACGAGTTACGTGTTTATGCTATGAGCCAACGAATACAATACTATAGTAGCCAGTAGGTACAAGATACCTATATATTATAAAACTCATAATACAATATTATGTAATATACAGTGTCATAAACCTACTACAAGATAAAAATTCGAGATAGGCCACTTATACATACTTTTTAAACTAGTAAATTAAAGATTATACAACAACGCGAAAATCTGGAATAAAAAATTGAAATTTTAAAATATTTACAAGTAACCTTAAAAAAGTCAAAAGTTTTTGAAATTCTATCATATTAACGCAATGATGCAAAATTAATATTTGAGATAAGTTTCTAATATCATCAATTATATTCTGAATTTCTGGTAATTTCCTTTACACGTACTGTGGGAAAATCTAAAAATGACCATCTTTTATAACATACTAACTGGATGAAATTTACTACTTTTTCGCCACTTTTATCTAAAAAGTGTAGACAACAATATATTAAGTAAAAAAAGAATTGTCCAGCAGGTGTATTAATGGGTGCAAGTTGATCCATCGTCCGTAGATCATTGAATAACGGACAGGATAGTGTAGTATTATTTTTGGAAATAAAGATAGATTATTAAAGACGAATAAATCTTCCAGGGAAATCGAAAAATCACCTCTAATTAAACTAACTAGAATACCAACTAGAATTAATAAAGGTATGCTATCAATATAGCTATTTGACTTAAAACGTTTACTCGGCCGGTCCATACCCAAAAAAGTGTTTCCAGAAAAATTAAACATTAAATCATTGAAAATACAAGAAATTTCCAGCTTCACTGTACAATTTACTTCGCCTCGGGATTTTAAAAATATTTTCCACTCTCTTGAAATGTATATATAGGGATTTTTGACTTGGACCCTTTCACGCCATCATAAGACCGTCCGATTTAATATTATTATAGTGCGTATCCGGGGTGACGACGACAAGGACAGGAAGTCAGAAAATCTAGACCGTTTGTACTTTGTCGGCGGCATTCGATCGCCACCCGAGATACTCCGACGCACCGCAGTCGTGAACGGCGACGACGCCCACCACAAATGCTCGCCCCGCCACCGAAGCGAGTCGCTTTTCCACCGGCGCGGCGGCGACCGTCCCCTATAGCAGCCTATATCCACCGCCGTCCACGTACACGATAAATAAAATCGGCTACAAAACACACATATAAATATATATACACGATTAACATAAATGTGCGGTTAACGACCAAGGCGGCGCGCGTGATACGGATGGGGAAATATACATATACTTATAGGAAAAAAAAAACAAAAAAAAAAAAAAATAAAAAAAAACAATAAATAAATAATAAGAAAATAATAAAGAAGAGAACATAACAAAACGAAACGAAGAGGAGGATAAATACCGAAAGGAATTCGAAATCGAGCCGGAGACGGAGAGAGAGAGACAGAGAGAGAGAGACCGTGGTCGTCGTCGTCGTCGTAGAGACCTCTTCCTCACCCGCGTCCACCGTAAATATATATATATATATATATATATATAGTGCGCTAGCGTGTGTGTGTGCGCGCGTCGTATAAAGCTTGGGAACATTATTACCCCTTGTGCATAGTTGACCGCTCTAAGTGCATTTGCTTGTCGGGTGTCCGACCCCGGGCCGTCCGCCGCACCGTACACACGGGGCCAATGGAAATCCTCCTCCGGGCCCGCCGCCACCGCCGCCGCCGCGCGCCGTTCACTGTTTTATTATAAACACACAACAATTAATTACCGGATCAGATATATACGGATACGGATCGCCGCCGTACGCGATTCTCATTTGAATCGGACGATTTATTATCCCGCGAGACTTGTGCCGTGTGTGCTCGGTGCAGCTCACAGACATATTATGTAGTGTAGGTAAATTGTTTGTTTTTCTTTTACGAATTTTTTTTTTTCTCAATTTCGACTCCACATATGGGTACGGTATAGGCCATACATCACTTAATATGAAATCAAGGTTCCAAACGGCATTTTACAAAACGGATTTTTTCCCATCCGAAAATGACGGAGAGCGAAATGCTTCTATAGTGCATTAATCGGCAAATATTGAATAATATGCTCTATTTAACGGAAATTTGATGAGTACCTAACGGTTTGATTTTATTTGCATTAGCCGTTCGTGAACTTGGCGACAGACACGTAAACGATTTTTTCAAAACCATTCCGACAATTATATTATTGGTCACTTTTTGGAAAATTAAAATGATAGTTTTAAAAAATTTTCTAAATACTCAGCTAGCTTCACACTAACCGTGGCAACTTTTTTTTAACATTTTGAAAAGTACCCAAAAATGTCCATTTAGGTTTTTTGGATTCTAAATACACATTATAGACTTCTTTTTAAAGTGTTAAGTTAAAAGGAGTTGGCTATTGGTAGCACTCTTTTAAAAAATTCGTAGAAATTAAACTAGGTTCCAACAATGCTTAATTATAATATTATAAATCTAATTACATAGCCAACAAATATTCTTAGTTAATATCTCTATTTATTTTTACTAAATTGCTATTGTTTTATTGAATTGATTTAATAAATGAAAAAATATAGTGTAATTGAGTTGTTAAAGTTTTTAATTAAATGGTCGATTTAGTAAACTAATAATTAAATTTAACTTATTGCGTATAGAGTATTATAGCCGTATAGGTATAAAAAATTATTTTTACTCATCATTGTTGAAAATATTTCGTCTTTAAATAGAGGTACATCACTTTAACTGTTACGGTGTATACTCGTATAGATGATAGAAGTTAAAACGTTTTGCAAAGAGAATTAATTGCAGAATATATTCAAAATGACAGAAAGTACTAAATAAAAATGTTCTTATACTAGATTCTGAGCGTAGCGGGGAAGCTATTGATTTTAAAATTATGTTTATTATCTTTTTTTTTCCTGAAAGAAAATTTTCGAGCAGGAGCCGAGAAAGGCTTTGGCGTTGGTATGATATCAATAGGAAATCGGCTACAGAAAGTACACCATACATAACAGTTTTCGATTTTCTAGTAGTTTCCTTAGGGAACAAGTAAAACATAGTAATACACTATATATACGTACATACGTATAATACGTATACTATACATAACTATATCTATAAAAGTTACAAACTACCTACTATATGGTGTATGACTTACATACACTGTATACATACTTATACGGTGTTGTATGACATTCTGGATTTAAATGATTGAAATTGGTTAATATTAAAATTTTCAAATTATTAACTGTGATATTTATGTAGGTATTTATCACGCCGAACTCAGCTCAAAATCATTTTTATCGAAAGAAAAGGTTTATCATTGCTTTTAAATTTAATATATATATATATCCACTACTAGTACCCTACCCAACGAGCGAATTCTTCCACCCACTACTGACCGTCTTTTTAAAATTTGTAATTGCTAGGTTATTATTACAGTATATATACACATTATTTTAATTTTAAATAAAAATGTTTTAAATTATAATTATACATATTTATATATGTGCATAACATTGCAAACTTCAGCTGAATAGTATATATTTTTTTCTAAATTGTAAATAGCTGGTCCTTACACTAGGTACTTAATACATTTCAATATTAAGAAATCCGCATAAATGAACTTTTTTGGTCTAAAATATACATTTTGGGACGATTGTTTAATTTTAGGGTGTTACATTCCATATCATCACCCCTTTCTCGAAGTACAATATCTTTGGGAAGTCCTGTGCATGTCAGGATTCCCCATACTTGGTTATTTACCTCATAATATATACTTTTTAATAGGGTCTTCTTTTTTCAGCAATGAATTCAATTACATTTTTTGAACATGTTTTTTAATTTTTCCAATTTATAATCTATAATTTTTAATAATTATAAATAATTAACTAATAACTATGCAGTATTCCAATTCATCCATTTTTTACATCCAATGAGAACCTTTTATAAACGTTTTTTGGAAAATTATATTCACAGCAACAAAAAAAGGTAGTTGTCATTTGAAAAAAATGTGTGTATATTGTATATATTACCATAGGATGGGATAGAATAGAATTTAAATGGCAAAAAAAGTTCAAGTATTTAGAAAACATATATCATTTTAAAACAAGATACTAATTTAAGCCTAATAGAATTAAAAACATAAGCGTACTTAGTGAATCACCTTATACATATGTATAGTAAATTAATTCAAAACGATTCCAAAATAAATCCGCCTTATATGTATGTCTAACGAATTTTAGAGAATTGTGTGGAGAAATCGGCAAATATTTCCACACAAATGGAAAGTTTTTGAAATGAAAATAACCTAAGTGTATAAATGAGAAATATACTTGAGAATTATTGAATTCCAAATAAAGATATTTCATGTATATTGTATTATTGCATTGTTATCCGCTTTAAAGTTTGACCTATATTACCTATTAGTTATTGTGTCCCGAGTCCTTATTAGGTTGTAATGTAAAATAATAAGTAGCTATAGATAAATGTAATAATATAAAATCTCAGAAATTACGTTACCATTATCTTTATAATCATATTATTATGTTAAAAATAATAATGTATCTAACATCTACACAGTTGTACATTAGACGTGTTGAGCACACACTGTAAGTACAACATAATTATTTAATCAAAAGTAGTTAAAACGTTTATAATTGTTGTCTATATGCCTGCTGAATATGTTTTGTTTTATTGCTCTATTGTTTTAAAAATACCACAATTGCATATTATAATATAAATCTTCGTATCCTACACTATAATACGTATATAATTGTTATGTTAATATTAACATTTAAATACCAAAGTGTTCTGTATGCATTTTGTCCTTTGAAATGGTGGCGGAGGTTTACGCTGCAGTATATATAATATTATATAGTCGTTTGCAGGATAGCGTTGGACTTTATATATGGAAAAGTTTGTGAGTAGGTATACCATACCTTTTAAAAAAAAAAAAAAAAAAGGTTTTACAAAAGAGCCGAGGGGTTCGGGTGTCTCGAAGTTAAAAAGAAAAAAAACTAAGAGGGCCGAAATCACACCCTGCTGTACGCTCAGCACGCTTTGGGGATAGCTAAAGTGCACACACACATGTCACTATATAATGTGATACGTCGATTGGCTCTTATGTACAGCTGCAGTGATATGGTAAAAAAAAAAACCATTTCACATCGATCTCCTCTCCAGCTCACATGCGTATATATAGTATATCTATGACACTATTAAATTATATATCATTGACATTTTGTAAAACATGATTTCTTGTAAACAATACACTAATATATATGGAGAGCTTATCAGACCGAACTATTTAACAACAACGTATTATTCATTAGACGACCAGCTTGCATGTATATTTATTTTTTATTTATATGTCCCGTCCGTCATCACCGTGTTCCTCGCCCGCTGTGATAACCGCGTGGTTAACGCTTCTGAGTGATTTTTATTCCACCAAAGTTTATATTGTACGTGTATAAAATGAGTTAATTTCAATATGAAATATTATTGGTTTTTACACGAAGAGGTATAACTACAAACATAATTGATGGCATTGGTCAAATGACGAATGATTCCATTATAAGTATTTGAACGTTGTATATAAACGAGTATATATGCATATAACTCATACCTACCTAATATTATTATGATATACGTTTTCACAGCGATTTTTCGAAATATATTATATTTTGAAATTCATTCACACAAGTCAACTCTTACTATACATATTATACTACATCAGCTGTTGTTCGCTATAATAAATATTTAATTAACAAAAACTGATGAGTTTGGAACGTTATGTGTCACGTTAAAAAAAAACCATCAATCAAATTATATGTGTGAATTTATCAATTTCCGTAAAAACATATAAACGTATTTCGAGTAAATATTTTTTTAACAGTTCTTTGTAAAAATGTTTTTATTTTTGTCACCGTTGTAACGTCGAATCGCAATGTTGTAATCATACCGATTAATTAAACCAAGTTCTCACGTTTTATCTGATGATTGTAATACAGTCGGCGGCACTCATTATATTATATAGAGATATATATATATTGACAGTCACTAAGTTACCGTTCTTAGATAAAAATCTTTCCATCACAAATTTGTACTCGATCGCGTATATTATCCGAACGCTAATCGTAGTACAAGTCTTTTTACATCGTGTTCAGTCGCAAATTATATAATATATACACGATTATTCTATGCCAATATTAACTATGTACCTATATGTATTATATATAATATTATTACAAATTATTATTTCTGACAACTGTATAACTGCAATGACACATTTACACGCTGAAGCTCTATATTTTTCTAAAATTTTGTATTTCACTTGGAAAGTTATATATTTTGATATATTCCAATACATCCAATTTATACTTTGACAAAAAAAAATGTTATTTTGAAAATGTATAATTTACTAATATATATAAAATACAAAAATAACAGCCGTACAGAGTAGTACGGGAAAACGAAACGTATTGGGAATTATTCCATGTTATAAATATAATTGAGAACATTTATTATTTTTGGATTGTAAAATATTAAAATATTTTGCATTATTTATATTAAATTTCTAAAAAAAAATATCTAATAAATACAAAATATACAAGTTACGATAATATAATACGTATTTCAATTGTTATGCATGTATGATGTAACTATCAGTTACTGCATGTCCTCTTGCAGAAATTTTAAAATGAATATATACATAATATATATTATATTGTAATCCGATGAGACTATAGTGCGCGAGAATTACCAACTCAATTTATATTATTAAATTAATATATTATTTTAAAAGGATTTATACCATTTACATATAAATCAATAAAAATAAAATGTAAATATACATTAAATTCCGCCCTAGACCGTCGTATATAGCCTAGTATATTAAATAAATTCCGAAATGTGTATATATATATACATATATATGCTGCAACGACCCTCTCTCGTTTATATAAGGACCGTTCAATTATTCAGATGGATTCGAAATCGATTGCAGGCCGGGAAAACAGCTTTTTGTTGGAATTTTTTTTTTCATCCATACATTATTATAATATAATATCCGTCTCTCTATATTTCTTGTCTGTTTTCGACTCGTTATTATTCAACGGTGAACAAATTCATGGTCATCGTCGGTTTGTTGTGTCAAATCAAAAACCGATTACAAAAAACACCCAAAACCGCCTCGATTTAACGAAAAATTAATTCACTCCTTTCCCCTTCCTGACAGGCGAACACCACATAACTCGCGTATAGCAGCTCGTTTTCTATTGACAAACAAAAATATAAAATGAAGAAAAAACACCTATTTTTCTTCATTCCTTTAACCCGTTTCATATATAAACTAATGGCTGTCATTAGGTTTTATTTTGTCCTTTACTCTGTTTCTTTCGCTCTCTCCAAAGCAAGGAAACCGTGTACGATTAATCAAATATCCGGCCCGAGTCGTTATCATTTCCGATCCTAGACTGGCGTCTCGTCCTTTATTCTTATATAAGTGTATGTATATTATATATATATATTATTTCTATATTATTATTTGCCTCGTCGTATCTCTTAACATACAATCCCTCCACCTCTCTCTTCATTTCGTCATCATCACTGAACTACTCCCTTATAACGCCAATAAAACTGACCCAACGCCATTAATCATGAACCCGTCCGGCGGCGGTGTGAACCATAAATAAAATAACACTTTAATCTAAAAATAATGGATTGTTACCGGCTAATCTATTTCGATTTTTCCCTTCGTCCATATACACCCGGACAATCCATATATATATATATATATATATATATATATATATAGTACATAATATATATACGTGGGGCCGTGACCGGAAATCCGAGTTTTCCGACAAGTCAAAAAGAACAGATGTCCAAGAATCTCACGAATTGCAAAGGTGAAAAGGCAAACTTTTCGAAAAGTTACTTGTATAATACATATTATATATATTGTGCGTACGATTTATATCGCCCGAGGATATAAAGGCTGCAGTATAAATTATTCACGTTTTCAAGGACATCCACAGAAATGTATCAATGAACTTGCAATTTTCATAGGGTATTTTGCATAAATTATTAAAAATTTAGAATAAAATTTTAATTATTTTCCAAAAATGTTGAAAATCCAAAATGGTAAATATTATTAAAGACGGATCGAAGTGTTTAAATTTCGAACCTAATCAAACTCAGGACTCTAAAAGAGTTCAATTTGATTCAAAATTTTAACTTTAAATTACTTTGAAATTGAACTAGTCAACTAGTCTTTATGTATATGTACCCGGTACTTACCAAAAGTTAGGTATAGTTAAATATTTTAATAAATCAGGTTCGTAAATATTAGAATTGGGTCTGTTCGACTCCAAAACTTTTTGGAGTTTGACCCATTAACCTGTCTCTATTGATCATGTAAACGTTGCACTTTAAATTACAACTTAAACATTTTACGTAACAATAATATCTTTGGATTTGTTTTAATATAATTTTCAGTCATTTTTGATATTAAGACCTTAAACTTCAATACAAGATTCCAACTATATAATAACATTTCTATATAAATATATAATTATAAGATAAAACGAAAAAAAAAGGTTTTAGAACGTTTATAACAATATAATTTGTACCGGTAATTGCCGTGATAGTGAAAGACTGAGAAAAAATTAAAATGATGTCTTAATTTATATACTCAGAATTAATAGAGCGTATAAAAGAATAATCGTGTATATATAGTCACGTTAAACATAAACGATTTGGGTCAATAATATATCGAATACCGCGTGCAAAAAGGCGGTTTTTTTAAATCTCAAAACTAAAATGTATGCCAAAATCGAATTATTGTTTGCATAAGACTCATTTCGTATTTAAAATATGATTATACGATATTATAACTAATGCATTCGTTCACCTCGGATATGATCGATCGGATAGTGATACACTAAATTAATTCGTTGGTAATTTAGACATTAATTGGCGTTCGTAGATATTCGAAGTAAAAACTTGTTTGTTTCTGTGATTTTTTAGTCGCTCTCCATTAACTATTTTTATATCATGGATGTATTTAACTATATTTATTAAACATTCTGGGATTAATCTAGTAAAATTTTTTTAATATCCAACATCATCTATATCCAGTTCCTTAAAAATATAAATGTGATCATAGCTTACTATATTAATAAGTAATAAGGCTTGCCGTTTGGTAACTTATATGCATATTATAAACAAGTTGTCATTATCAAAAACAATTAATTAATTTTCTGATAAATGTACAATATTTTATAATATATAGGTACAAAGAATAAGTTTATTCGACTTATTTTGTGATATATAATAATAAATAATATAACTTAAGAATTTTTTTTTCTGGTAAGATTAAGTAATTCGTTTTTTCATGTACATCATTGAAAAGCAATTACTTACCTATAGGCTATATAATATTGATATAGATTCATGATAGAAGCTCTCACAAGGACCGAGAAATTTCCCGGTATCCCGGTGGGCCAATCCACCCCTGCTGACCATCCATAATCAACTAGGTATTTTTCAAATTACTGCTAATAAAATATTATCTTCTTCACTGCTGGGCGAGGATAAAAATTACAGAAAAAAAGTACAAATCGAACTGAACTGCAACCGAATGCTAACAACTATCAGCGAATCAGTATGGTTATAAATTTGGACACAAACAGTATAGTATTCCAAACGAAGACGAACATTACTAAATTCGCGTTCAGCCCGTAGTGTGGACGCGGCCTTAAACATACCGTCAGCTCTAATCACGAAAGATCGTTTTCTGGGGACGCGACAATTCAATAATAACGTATACATCTACCGCGTACGAACGCGGAGACCGAGTTCTTCATCTTCTTCACCAACAAAAGTATCCAAAATACCCCAAAACTCAAAATCCACAATACCCCAATAAACTGGTCCCCCTCGATTAGATACCTGGGAGTTCTCGTCGATAGAAATCTAAATTTCTCTGCTTATACCAAGTATGTTATTAACAAAACTAAAGCTGCCGGTCACCTACACTTCCACACGATTAATAACATAAGTCCTCTTTCCATCCGAACAAAACTACACATCTTCAAATTCTACATGCGTACCATCTTAATTTACGCCTGCTCCGCTTGAGTCCCCAATAATATCTCAAACTTCAACTGGTCCCACATTGAAGCTGTCCAAAACAATACCCTCCGTAAAATTACAAGCCTTCCCCTCTACGTTAGTAACCACACCATCAGGAAATCCACAAACATCCCGTCCATCTTCGAATACATCAACTCCACTTCCTTCAAACTCGAAAATTTCATAACCTCATCCCCCTTCCCACACATTTCCACCATATCAACTTACTCCGGGCTCCTCGACGGTTACAAAAAAAAAAAAAAAAAAACCGTCCACTAAACTTCCCTTCACACCTCCACCTCACAACTCCCGCAACATCTAACCCTGCGGTAGAAACAAAAGCTCGAGACAGAGTACCTCCCCACGAAGCAATGCAATGCAATTGGGACCGCGATTTGTATATCGTCCGGCCCCCGATGTCCGCGGTCGTTTGGCAGGGCGTTGTCGCCGGGTCGTCAGCCACGGCTCACGACGGAAAAGTATGTCGGACTCTACCCGGTCGCGCTCTGAATCCTCTATATTATACTCGAAGTCCTGTCCTGCACGCGAAAGTACGCACGGGTGAGGAGACCTTTCTCCGATGGACAATGTTTTTTCTTGAATTATCATTATCATTTGTCGACCGCGACCGACCGTGACCGCTCAATACATAATATCATCGATTATATATATATAATAATCAATGATAATATATAATATATTATATTATAATACACGGCCAGCAGTGTATCGCACGCGTATAATATACGTCGTCGCGCGGTCGGTACTTCTGCAGCGTACGGACGTATATAATGCGTATGCGTACACGAGGTTAGGCGAGTAGGAAGGAGATGGTATATACATAATAATGTGCTCGGGAGGAAGTGCAAGGCGAAGGGAGAGAAAATCGTGCTTCCAATTATTGCCGGGTATAGACGACTACACGACGAGACTACTGCCGTACACAGAGCGGTTATAATATTATATTATACAATAATATGCGTACATACACGGCTACTATATTGTATGCTCGGGTATCGCGTAACGTTAATTAGACGTCAGCCCGGGGGACCCACCGCGTCGACCCACAGCGGCTGCAGGCGCGCGCTCCGTGTGCTCCGGCGCGCGGGGCACTATACTGCCGGCGTACGCCTCGCCTCGACCCGACGACGGCCCGGCCCGGCCGGCTAGCACTGGCGATGGCGCCCCCGAGACGACCACGACGTTATTATATATTATAGACCTGGTGGTTCGCCAGCGGCCCGACCGTATAGCAGCCCCGGCCGCGATCGCAAATTAATACCGTCGTCGGCGTGCAGAGAGACCGAGGCGCAGTCGCCGGTGAATTAACATACGCCGTGTCACCGCGCGGTGCCCCTATTGTTGTGCCGCCTTATCGCGGGCCCACATCTCCGGCTTCGGCGGCAGATAGTCGCGCCAATATCCGGGCGTGTGCCCCGCGACTTGTACCGGCACCAGATATTATATATATATATATATACGTCCCGTACCCGCAGTTTGGCATTAAAAACGTTTTTATTTTTTGTTTCTTTATAATATATAATATATATATATACAAAAAAAAAAAAAAAAACAACAAATGTATTAGGAAAACGAGTCCTGCAAAGGGCAATATAATATACGTCCGTTAAAAAAAATGCTTGCGAGCACTGTATATAGGTCAATAATTGCAGAGTCGGTGATTAAGAGTGCTGCGGGGAAGTCGAAGCCAAACTGCCCGACGTGGATAATAAACGATGATAATATCTGACCAAGAAGTTCTTATAATTATTACCTCCTAAAAATCTGAGTAAATGTGTAGGTTGTTTAAAGCTAAAAATATCTACATAATAAAGTCTGTGGCTGTACCTACCTGTTATGAAACATAATAAAAACCTTTTTCAGGAAACTTTTATGTCAACCATCTGCAGGTGGTGTCTCAACTTATCGTTATGCGCTTTATAATAGATTATATATGTATACGTTAATGCGTCAAATTTTAATTATTATATTAGGATAAAAATTGTTTGAATGTTAATTTAATCCATACAATTCTTAATAACTTGGATTAATCGCTGTCTCCAAATCCCAAAGTTCCCGAATAATTGTCGGTGGAAAAAGTTCATGTATAAAATATGAAACCGGTTTGAAAAAGGCCATGTCGGTCCAAATATTCGACGAGTCGATTCATATACCAATGACTATAGTGTTCGAAAATCATAAGATTTGAGATTCTACTAAAAGTTGCGAGAAATTTATCGTTCAAGGCACCAATTAATTTTGAAGTAACTTATTTTTCAGATCCTATTTCACTGAACAATAACAAACCTAACTTGATACTTTTACACTTATTATATAGTCTGTGGATTTATGATAAATTCATATTGAATCAAACAGAACTACATGTGAACTATTATATTAATTATATATTTAAAGATTATCAAGCTCAATGTCCATCCATAATTCAAATATTTTTATTAGAACAACTGTAGTTTTAAGTTCATTTCGAGGGAAATTAGTGTATAAAATGGGCCATTTTGATGCCATTTGACTCATACACTTGAAAGTTAACCATCCCTAAAGATAGGCATAGGTCAGTTAATCGAAAATGTAAGTTATTTTATTTACAGTATATGTAACAAGTTGCACAGATTAATATAAAAGCCCTTATCTTATCTCATTTACACTTTCTCTTTAAAGGAGAACAGTGTCGATTTAAAAAAAAGTATAAGAAATATATTTTAAATATAATATATAAATATTTATCTGGCAGTAGGATGGAGCATCAACGTACTACGGACTTATTGTACGGGAATTTTCAAATGAAAAATTCTATGAGTAGATAGGAAGAAGTGGAACTATATTGAGTAATCTGCTAAATCTCTGGACTATTAACACTGTGCATGGGGAATAATAAACGACAATGTTTTCGGGATGAAAGAGCGAAATGTATACACCATCTGAAAAAACTCACCGAAACGAATTTTTCACATTATTAAAGCCACAATTACAATACAAAATCTGTATATCTGCGGATAATAGATGTGAATCGTAATCAATGTCGGTCATTTCGAGCTGTTGTCGTAACGTGTTAGTTTAATGAATATGTACTAAAGTTAAAAAAAAAAAACGATTTATATTTTCGGTTAACTGACTTATGCCTATATAGTATTTCTGTACAGTGCATTGAAAGTGCATTATTTTTTAATATTATATAATTGCAGCGTATTGTGGAAAAGAGACTCGATTTAACCATTATATATATATATAGCGATATAGGTTCACATAATAATAATAATAATAATAATATGGTGTATTCCGAGTATTAGGTTTTCGTTTGGTCACATGCATTTTTCTGCGGTCAAAATGTCACGTATGTATATAAATTCATCGCGAGAGCCCATTGTAAAACCGCGGGGGTACACGCGCACGCGAGATGATGACGACGACCGACCGACCAGCGGTCACGATCCCATTGTCCGGCAATCGGACGGTCTACATTTCGCATTATTATTTTTCTTCTTCTATCAAAAAATAAAAAAAAAAAAAAAATTCGAAAAAACAATAAAAACAAACAAACGAACAATTTCAACGATAATATTCCCCGTCGTCTCTTCGTTTATTCGACGACTCGGCGGTGCAAGCGCGCGCGCGCGAGAGCGTTATTCTTTTCTCTCCGTTCGGCGGTGCGGCGGTACGGCCCGGCCGGCGACCAATTAGCTGGCGAAATGAACATGTTTTCTCCGGCGGCGGCGGCGGCGGCGGTGCCGAAGCATTGTGCGCGCGTGTAATGAACGTTATCTGCGTACACATCGACTATATAATATACAGTAGTAGGTATATTATAAATGTACGGTGACCGGTAACCATGGTCGTAGAAACAATGTGTGTAGGTATAGTTTGCTGCTGTCGCGAGAGACCAAAGTTACAACAATATTATTATAACATATATACTGCATGTATGCTAGAAAATCTCGGCTTCGGTGGTTTACCAGAGAGAGAGAGCTGGACGTACACGCGAAAAGTTATCCGTGTAGAGATGAATTTTTCTCTCTTTTATAGAACGCGTATAACACCACGCGATGAAGATAACAAAATTATATATATATGAAATTGGATACTTTATCGTCGTCGCAGTCTATTTCCGTGGTTTTTTGGCTTGTCCCCCGAGATATTTCGTAACGATTCTTTACATTATCATCATCATCATCATCATCATCATCATCATCATCATCATCATCATCATCATCGTTATTTTAATTCTTCTTTTTCTACATGTCTTTCTGTACGTAAATATTTTTTCGTACACTTTAAAACGACACGCGCCGACAGATCCGAACGTCAACGGGGACCGCCGCCGCCGGTATAATAATATTATGTCCGTCGTCGAGCCGTGATTAAAAATCGTCATCGTCGTCATAAGAAGACAATAAACGCCAGCGCGGTGGGTCCGTCAACGATATACCCGGCGGCATTATTGCCCCGGTCCGACGACAGCGCGGTTTTATTTTAATCGTAACGTACATAATATTATTATATAGCCGTGGTATTTGTTGGTAATCTTGGCACCACTACCTCCACCAAGAATTCACTCGGTCGTGCAGAGTATATAGTGTTAAGACATGAAACTTTTTCACTATTATTATATATTTTTTATATATTATTGTTATGTTGTAACAAACTATACTCATATATATATATATATATATATATATATATAGACGAAAAAATCGTCAAATAATATCAACTATCAAGTTAGGAAACTTGCAAACCTGCTAAATTCCCGGTTTCTAAACGTATACAATACTCTAAAAGTATTATATAAAACAAAATTAACGATATCTATCTTTCCTGCTAACCAAATCAACGAATTCGTAACTATTTAATAGTAAATATGCATAAAATGATGAACCAGCTGAACGGACAGAGCGGGGATGATATATGGTGTCTAAATGTATGTAGAGAAACCTAAATAATAATTTAATACATACACATACTGGAGAATGTCTGAAGGTTTTTTCATGTTTTTAAATATTATATACGCTGGTTTAGAGCACAAAAGAGATCTATGAAGACAGTGATAGATTGAAATGGAACAGCAGAATATTTTTAATACTTCAATCTGTAGTAATATTTTTATACATATATTGTATTATGTATATATTTTAATTGTTTTCATTATTATTAATTAAGTATCTACAAAAAAATATTTCGTTTGTAGCATTGAAATTGTTATTAAAATATATCCTATAAAAAGTAGATTTTGAAAAATATTGCAGTTTTAGAATCCATATATTCTATATATTAATGCATAGTGAATCCGTTTCCAAATCGATATTCTTTAATAGGTACCTATATCTTTTCTTTTTTTTTAATTAGATTTTTATTTCTTGAGAAATCCTTGATTTGAAATTTTTAAGAAAAAATATTGGTACAGATATCAAAACAATTATAGTTTTGAGTTCATAACATTTGGTTTATTTTTTGTAATATTGGACCCGATAAATTTTTATAATGTTTTTCAAAAACACTTCGATATACTATTGGTTGATGTAGACATATATGTATATTGTATATTACATTTTAATGCATTAATTCATTATATAATTTTTGGGGTGGGAAATGATACACATAATAATATTAGGGGGCGTTCAAGTATTACGTAAGCGCTTAGGGGGAGGGGAGGTTTGTCGTATGCTTATCTTTGCTGACAAGGGTGATGGGAGAAAGTTAGAACCATGCTGACGTCAGCAGTAATAAAAAAAAAATCAAAATATGTAAAATAAAATTCAAAATAGGTAACAAAATTTTTCATTTATTTTTAATTAATTCATATAAATTTCGGAAATTTTTTATTTATTTTTTTTAATAGAGGGGGAGTCGTCGGACATATGCTGAGGTAATAAAGTAGGAGGATCGGACATTTGTTGACAATTGCTGACGAGGAGGAGGAGAGGGTCTAAAAAGGCCAAAAATGTGCTGACGTAATATTTAACGCTCTCTTACCTATATCAAATAAAACTGAAAACAGATACAGTTTTAAACCGTAGTTACATATAAAATTAACAATTCAGTAAATTATTCGACAAGTATTATTGAGTCAGATTGGATTATATTACAAATTTATTGTAAAAACAAGTATCCTGTGTAGTATAAATATTTAGATTTATCCAGAGTGTAACACAATATTATTATATTATCATAAAGTTATACGAGTGGCAATACGATTTTACTCGTTTAATATATAATAATAAAAGAGTTTAAAAAAAATTTATAATACAATTTTCAAACAAATAATTACCGTAGTAAAATGTTTAATAAAAAGTTCATTTCAATAAAATATACCAATACAAACATTATTTTTTATTACATCAACATAATTAATGTATTATATTCCGATTACATGGGTCACTGTAATAACTTATAGGTATAAAACTGTTATTAAACTTCTGTGTTATAATTGATTGACGTACAATAAATTTAAAACAATAATTTGAAAACATATATTTTTAAAGTAATAAAGCTCGATTTAAATTAATTTAATTATGTTAAAAAGAAACCATTTTAAAATTAAAAATATAATCAATAAATATTTCTAGGATTTTTTTAGTTTACTATTTAACGTTTTTGTACTGATATAGGACAATTAATTAGTGTAAATGATATAAACTAATACTTTTGAATACGATTCACATGACCTCATACATTAATAATTTATTCGGAAACATATCAAATTTAATATCGGCTCTATTTTTTGTAACTTGTTTAGTTTTACTGCCGTATATATATATATATGTATATTCCAACAAATAATTTTGAATTTATAATTTTAAAAATATATATGTTTTAAGTATGATACTTAAAATTTATAATTATGCAAAATAGAATATTCATTAAGGTACTAGTTAGAATATAATCACAGTGTTCCAATCAATTTCTTATATTTATTAACATTTATATTATACATATAACCTTGGAGGGGGTTAGAATGGAGGGTATTATAGAAGGTGACTAATTGAGGTTTCATCAGGTTGACAGCCGATGTAGAACTTGTCAAAAATGTATGAGGGGGCCTAAAAGAAGTTTTGCCATCTGGGATATGAGAGAGTGAGTGGAAATTACGTAGTTGAGTGTGTAGATAGTCTAATAGATGGGGTAATAGTGGATACAGTAGACGTTCCATAAGTTATAATATATACGGGTCTACCCAACGGCTATGATATTAATAGTGTAAAGAGAGCAACAAAGTGTTTTGCATAGAAAAGAGCAGGGAGTAAGCAGAAGTTTTGAGGAGGAAGAATGCAAATATTTGTTGTATGCAAGACAAAAAGTGGAAGGGGGAGAAAACCATAAAAAAATAAGACAATTTGTGAGGACTATAAAATCATATACTCAGAAAATACTAGTACAAGTAATGGTAAAATATTAGATGAAGAAATTAAAAGTGGTAGAGGTAATTAGGAAAAGTGATAGGGTAATTGCGGTGACAGTAATATTAGAGGATAAGGTATTGAATATAGTTAGTGCATATGCTTCATAAGTGAGGAGTGAGGAAAGCAAGAGTTCTGGCAAAGATATGGATATGAATGGACTTGTATGCAATGATGAAATAGATTATGCATGGAGTGCATGGAGGGTATGGATTTGGAGAAAAGAATGAGGCTAGAGAATGAATACCTGACGTTGCATCAGCATATGAATTAGCAATTGTGAATACTTATTTTGGGAAGAGAGAAGAGCATTATATAACCTATAAGAGTGGAGGAAATTTGAAAAAAAATTGATTATTTTATGTGGAAGAGAGCAAGTTTAAAACAGTGTAAGGACTGTAAGGTAACCCCAGGTAATCCCAGGCAATACCAAGTGAGAGTATAATATATATAAGTTAATAGTTATGGAGATTTGGTATAGGAAACAGAGGGTGCACAAATAGAAAAATATAGATAAGGAACCAATGATTAGGTGGTAGAAACTAACGGGTGAGAATGAAAAAGTAATTACAAAAAATGTGATTGAGACAAGGGTGTGGAACGTGGAAGGAAATATCAACGAAATATGGGAAAGGTAGCAGGGGGTGTTAAGATGATTTCTAAGGAAGTCATTGGCGAGAGTAGAGATAGTATACCAGAGGATAAGCAAACATGGTGGTGGGCATAAAAAATGCAAGAGATAATATAAAAAAATACAGTTTAAGAAATGACAGAAAACCAGGGAGAGGGAAGATGAGGTAGAGTATAAATCTAAAGTTTAAAGTTAAAGTAGAGTTTATCTAAAGCAGCAAAAAGTACAGTGAATAAAGCTAAATATTAGGGAAATATGATATTGTATGAGAGGTTAGAACTAAAAGAAGGGGAAAAGAAGTGTGCAGGCTGCCTAAAGAAAGAGAAATACAATCCAAGGACTTTAAGAATGTTTGGTGTATAAAATATGAGGATAGGAGGGTGATAATGAAAGACAAGGAAGTGACAAAGATAGGGAAAGAATATTTTGAGGGATTATTAAATGAAGAATTTTTAAGAAAGGCAATTGATTGAATTAGTGGAATTTTGATACCTTGGATTTAATAAGGGAAGAGGAAGCGTGGAGTGTTGTTAGAAAAATAAAAAATTATAAATTGGTGGGACCAGATGGAGTACTAGTAGAAGTATGGAATGTCTTAGGAAGTTTAGGTATAGGATGGCTGAAAAAGTTTATTAATAAAGACAATAAGGTATTAGTCGAAAGAAAAATTCCAGAAGCGTGGATAAAGAGTTATGTGGTACCAATATTTAAGGGTAAAGAAGGGGTGCAGAAAGGTGGAAATTATAGAGGGATAAAATTTATGAGCCACAGTATGAAGATTTGGGAAAATATAATAGACAAAAGGGTAAGAAAGGAGACAATTGTTACTAGAAATCAGTTTGGGTTTACGACTAGGAAGTCAACAATGGCGCCAATATTTTGTGTAAGACAGATTGTAAAGAAGTATAGAAAAAGGAAAAGGAAACTGTATATGTTATTTATGAATCTAGAGAAGGCTTATGATAAGGTGCCTAGGGAGATCTTGAAGTGGGCATTAATGAAGAAAAGATTACCATATGTATGTGAACATAATTGTAGACACGTATAAAGAGACGAGTACAAGACCGAGGAATCTGTATGGAGAATTTTAGTTAGAGTGGAAGTACACCAAGTTTTAGCTTTGAGTCCTTACCTACTTATTTTCTCTAGTTATGGATAAAATAACAAAAGATATACAAGGTGAGGTACCATGGTGCATGCTGTTTACAGATGATATAGTGCTGATATAAAAGAGTTTTGAGGAAGTAAATGGTAGATATTAATGGTAAATTTGAAGAGTAGAGGGAAGCTCTTGAAAGTAAAGGACTAAGGATTGGTAGGTGTAAAACAAAATATATAGGTACAAGGTAACACAGAAGAAATAGAGAAAGGCAAGTATTTAGTGTTGTATAGAGAAATGGGGGCTTTGAAGAGGATATGGAACACAGAATGAAGTGTGGATGAATCAGAGAAGAGAAGCGTCAAGTATTTCATGTGATAAAGAATCCCTATTGGGTTAAAAGGTAATTTTTATAAGACAGTGGTGAGACCTGCAATGATGTATGGAACAGAGGTTGGGCAATGGATAGAAATATACGACAGAGTATGAGTGTAAGAGAGATGAGAATGTTAAGGTAGATGAGTGGAATAACTAAAGAAAACAAAATAAGGAATGAGTATATAAGGGGTAGTATAAGTAGGGGGATGTGATGACGAGTGGTATGAGGAAGGTGGATGTAAGTGAAGAAGATGCGGGGGATAGAGTTAAGTAGAAGTGTAGGACTAGGGTGGCCGTCCCTAAAAAATTGGGAAAGAAGGAAATACATATAACAATAGTTGTCAGTTAACTAATAATTTATTATTATTATTTTAATTATAACGTTCATATATTATACATAGATACAAATGATGGAAAATTATTGAATGAAATAAATTTAATGTTTCGAAAATAGATGACTTGAAAAACATGTATATAGAAAATTTTAACTATATATGGTATTAAATTAAAAATATATAATACAATTGGTAATAATTTCTATATATATATATAAAGTATATATAGATGCATTTTAAAAATTTTAATTAAAAGATTGAATCAACATATTATTAAGTATAGGTGTATATCGTATATAATAAAATAATAAATTGGAACGATTTAACTAATTGATAAAACACATACAAGGTGATTCACTAAGCGTGCTCACCCCACTTTTATCTTTTAATTATATATACTTAATACATATAAATATACTATATATGTATATATATTTTATATTTTAGTATTTTTATACTTATATTTTTTTATACTTTGATTTTATGTCACTTGAAAATTTACCCATGATAATAAAAACTATTTTTTTTTTTTTTTGTATAAATTAAAGTCCCTATTTTTTTATTGTGAATTTGGTAATTTTTCTGGAAATTTTCATGTATGGACATCAACAATCG
This sequence comes from Pemphigus obesinymphae, assembly GCA_025469235.1. Lineage (NCBI taxonomy): Eukaryota > Metazoa > Arthropoda > Insecta > Hemiptera > Aphididae > Pemphigus > Pemphigus obesinymphae. Next base: position 60,362 of record JAIPRL010000689.1, read on the forward strand.
AATGAGTAGTTTCTTGTAATTTATTTTTATAATATTTATATATTTATAGGATATTTATCTCCTTAAATTGTAAATAGATACATATTATCGGATGATAACTAGTATAGGTACATTAATATTTAATTATACTTGTAGGTTAATTAATAATAGATTAAGTCAAGTATTTATACATACTTTTTATAGATAATCATTTAAATATATTAGGTATGTACACAATATTATAGTATAATGTACATAATTAATAATTACAGTAATAATTATTATCGCATTATTTAATTTTGTAAAAATTATTGGAGTATCTGAATAAATATAACAGGCGTATTGATTAACATATAATGTATCCATAATGCACCTATTATTACCTATTATGTACCTATTATTAAATTTAAATCCCACAGGTACATATTTAAATTTTGAAGGGACTATATATTATCTTTCGTATATAAGTTAGTATATAAATTAATATAAATTACTCGATTGAATGTTGATTTCGACACATAAAATTTTTAGAAAAATTACCTGAATACGAGTTCACAGCGAATAAGGGAGATATATCACTACATCACATACTTTAAGTGACTTAAAACATTTTCAAACATACCTACTGAAAAACATAGTTTTTAAATTAAAAAAATATTCATTATTAAAGTATATGAAAATGAAGTGAGTACGAACTTAAAAAAATGGGCAAATACCCATGTTCCCTGTATAACTCTACATGTTGACTATAACTTTTAGAAATGCGCAATACATAAATTATACAGAATACTGTATAAGACTTATATAGTAGCGTATATACTATATATATACTTTTTATATAGTTGAAAGGTGAATTGGTTAATAAATAATATTATGTATTCGTAAGTAGAAAATATAAGTATTTGTAAATATAGATCATATCAAAAATAGAAATAAAACAATGTATTATCGCGTTAATACCAATAAATCCAATTTGAATAAATTGTATTCTATAATGTAATAGTATATATATATTATATACAGATAAATCGGGTTTCATTCAATGCAGAATTAGTATGATTACGGCCAACGCGGTGATATCTTGATCAGTCCGGTTGTAGGCCATATACGTAGACAGGCATTGTTCTTGCGGGAGCACAAATTAGGATGAAATAACGTGACCAGAAATCTTTTCACGAAACAAAAAAAAACCAATCATATATACCAAATATCGGGCAATAAACGTACGCATATGGAAAACCGAATACATATTATATTATTATATACACGGGTATAACTGATGTGACAGACCGATGGCGCCGGCGACCGGCATGAGGTCCCCCGAATGATTTATGATTCCCGATGGATATCAGAGACTTCCTGTTCGATCCCCAAGCACTTGGAACCGATAAAACCCGGCTGCGTCTCAGGGTCGGGTTTCGCGAGTGGAATTTTTGGGAAATTATTTCCAAAAACTATAAAATATATTATGATACGAGTATATGTATATACCTACACTCGCCGTTAATTATTGAGCAAAGAACGTAAAACTGGGTTGGCTATAATATTATATCGGGGGTTTTGCCAGTGAAAATTCTACGATTTTTTTTTTTTTTTTTCAGTTATTTCAAGAGAATTACGCGCATGTGCATTTTTGTGGGTTTCAAATATTACTTAATATATATATATATATATATAATTTAATAGCTATAATAGCCCAAATTTTTTTTTAATATATCAAGAGAAATTTCTATACAATTGTAAATATTAATTATAAAACCAAATACCTATATGCGTACTGTATTATATAATATATTTACTTTATATATAGATAGAGTTATACAATAATTAAAAAAAAACCCTCAATTGATATTCGCACAATTACATGTTTTAGTTAACTACAGATATTACGAGTACCTATGTTTTTATGTATTGAAAAAAATAATTAAATTAAAAAATGCGTCTTATTTCTCCTGGCCATTTTATCCGACCACTATCTTAGCCATTCTAGACTTCCACATTAACTTTACAAGATTTATAAACAATATAAAATATAAGTAAATATAATGCATAATAACTAAATTAATTGGGCTTTTTTCACCTAGTCTACCCATCTATTACTACCTATTATTACATACCCAGGAAAAATTTAATAAGCATATAAGAATTAGAATTAGGGTTATTGCGGTAAAAATATTATCGTTTAATCATTTAATTTTTATCTTTTTATATTTTGAACTAAAACGTGATGACAAAATATATCTGTTATAATGATGATTTGTTGGATACAAAGTTTTTTCTTATACAACAAAGTGGTAAACAAGGCAGTGTTATTGTTAAGTATTATCAGCTGTTACTAATATGAGTCTACATTACTGCCGAATAAATAATATATTATTATTATTATTATTATTATTATTAATTAGTACTGCAGATATCATGGAACAAACGGGTTGACAATAGATTGTTTCTTCCTTAATATGCTTTGTTGATTATCAGATATTGTCTGAGGGTTTTTTCCCGAGGCGCAGTCTATGACATAATCTTCCACATATTTTTCCCTCACGCCTATATCAGCCTATAACCTATACAGTTATAATACTCCCATTGATTAATTTCTTCTTACATCAGTGTATCAATATTATAATATGATATATTCTAAACTTTAATCTCAGAAATTCACACAATCCTTCACATTTTTCATCCTCACACCATGCAGTTATTTCGTTATAATCGATTTTGACTAAAATGCATTAAATTGTTATTTTTTCATTTACATATTTAATTAAGTTTCTTAATATTTTTAATTATTTCTCCGGATTTCTACGAACAATTTAATAAAATATGAATTCCCTGATTATTCCAGGTTTATCTGCAGGTGTACAAGGATAGTTTGTAACCCTGCAAAAAATGTATATAACCGGCGACGTGGCGCCCGTACATTATACATCGTATATCATAATATATTTTATACCTACATAATACAATATTTTTAAATAATAAAACAGTGGGACAGGACCAATATGGTGCCAGACGCAGTTAATAAACTATCGTGTCCAGAGTTCGGGGCCCCGGTGTGGCATTTATTTGATTCGGTTCGCAACGGTTTTTATTTTTAGACGTTTTCTTTCCGAATACGACGGACCCCATTGTTCAACGCAACCATTTTATTTCGACGAAACAAAATAAAAAATTTATCACCCAGCATAACTCATCAGTCGTCCCACACCCAACACATATATATATATATATATAATAATTTCGAGTCGAGACTATTTTGGGTGACTCGGTTTTGACATTGCGTGGGCTTCCCAAAACGTACAAATTTGACAAATATACAATTTGAATTCAAACAGATTTATATACAAAATAAATCGAGTGATTTAGAAAATGTATATATATTTATATAAAAAATTATATAACACTAATTCAATTAAGAGGACGCCACACACCCGATTTTTAAGGGGTTGTGTATTGTAAATTTTTATTAAATTTAAAAAAAGGACTGTGTCAGTACCATTTTTAATTGTGTAATCACGATACCTATTAAAAAACATTTTTACTCATTTTTTTATTTTTATCAACTTGAGAATATTGTAGAAAGATGAAATAAAAAATAAATTATAAAGAATAAAAATATCTAGCGACTGATGGACCCGATTTTTTATATGTGAATTTTTATACATTTTATAAGCTGTTAAAAAAATTTTAAACCAATATTTTAACAGCTCATAAAAGATGTAAAAATGCATATAGATATCAAAAAACGGCTCCATCAGTCACTAGATAATGTTGTTAGTTATAATTTGTGTTTTGTTTCGTATTTTTTTATATTATTTTACACGTTTATAAGTTGATAAAAATGAAAAATGCTAATACAAGTTTTTCATTGAAAAGTTGTCGGTGTGTCGTCCTCTTAACAATATATTTTATTGCTTCAACAAGACAAATTGCATTGTATTTTTGTATATTATTAGGTATGCATTAAATATAGAAATTTAATACAAAAAATTATATTATTGAAGAAAAATAATTAACAGTTGTATTTTATTAGAATTTAATATATGATTTTATTACAAATTTATTGCGATTTTATAATCCATTTATATATTATAGATTCTGACCTGTCTGAATCTAGTGATTTTATATTGATATTTATTTTTTTTGTGTGAGCAACTTTTCGACCAGAATAAATTGATTCTAGTCAGTACTTTGAAGAGATAGTTTTAAAAATTTTTTAGTAGTTTCCTAAAGCTTAAAAAGAAACTATCTTTTATAATGGTAATACTTTATAAATGCATTTATACATTTACAGGGAGAAATTATAAATAACAAAAAAATAGCAAATAAAATTGTCATGGTAACTTATTTAAAAGAAATAAAAATAATTATAGTATTATTATAAATTACACCGAAGCACCGTTCAGAATCGTTTTATTGAATGTAATGATTTATCATTACTTTCAAATGAAATACATCCACCAAGGGTATCCTGTTCGTTATGCGAATTGCTTCCCCTATACTGACACCCGACTAGCAAAGTACACATTTTTTAACATATTGTTTTGAAAATAATATTATTGATCTCACATTCTTCTCATTTCGCATAAATATTTGGGAATTATTGAAATAATCAAATATATATATAATATTATTTATTAAGTAATGACTCAATGACTTCTTATTTACCTTTATAATCTTTATTATTTAAAATAATAATTTTAATAGTATTTTATCGACTTCAGGGATTCGTACCTATAGATATATCTCAAGATAGATCATTAACCAAACTTAAGTTTTATCTGGATGTATTCATTTTACAACGCTACAAATCTCAATTTTAAATTTTATTTAACGTAATTCAGGATTTTTATTACACATTTTATAGAGTTTTATAGCTATATATTTTTATTCTTTTATAGTCCGTATGTAAATTTATTTGTGGTCATATATTATATTTTTATTTATCATATACCTAATACCTATATATAATTTTTTTTTTTAAATGTAACCATAAATTATCAAATTAAATACAATAATATGCAATGTATTTACCTAAAATTCATTATTAGCATTTGAATTGAAGAAACTGAGAATAAAGAATATTATATAAGTATAGGTACAAATAGATACATAATATTATGTATATGACCAAAAATATAATGATATCCAGTCAAAATAACAATTGAAACATTTTTAAGTTTTAAGAATTTCGAATTAATAAAAGTAAAATGTATGAAGTTTATAGATTCATAGTTCATGGATTATAATTGACTTATAAAATAAACTATAATCATTATATGGATAAGAATTTAAAAATTAATGAAAAGTAAAAATATTTAAAGTCTACCTATATCATATAGCTCGTATTTATGCTCTCAATCCTTGGAAAATTCTAAATAAAATATAAGAACCAACGATAATGACGGATTCCCAAAACAAAAATTCTCAACGCAATAGTATATTATATTGGTTGTTATTTTCACTCTTACGAATTTACTGTTATTATTCGCAATTTTATTACAATAATTATTATAATAAATAATTTTATAGACTCCTATAAAATACAAATTTAAAATAATAGACGTACCTATTTGAAATACATAAATGAAAATAATGAAAAACGATTGATGTAAATACTAAGTGAATAAGTCGTAAGAAAAAATATATTAATATTATATTATAATGTCGACTGCATTATATTTATTTAAGAGAACGTAGTACCTACACATGTTTAATGAAAAACTTGTATTAGCTATTTTAATTTTTATCAACTTACAAACATGTTAGTATTATTAAATAAAAAAAAACAAATTATAGCTAATAACATTATATAGTGCCATACCTGGTTTTTTTTTATATATATTCATTTTTTGAAGATTTATAATTACCTAAAAAAATTTTAAAAATTGATTTTTAATAACTCATAAAACATATATATCAAAAATCAGCTACGTAGGGCACTAGATAATTTTATTATCTATAATTTATTTTTTATTTCGTGTTTCTACAATATTTTCAAGTTGATAAATAAATGAAAAATGAACGAACACATATTTTTAACAAATATCGTGATTACACGATAATAAAATATGATATTGACACAAGACTATTTTTAAATATTTTTAAAAATATTTGAATATTTTTAAATTATTGGATATTTATTTTTATTAAAATTTCTTAAAAATAGCCTATACAGAACCCCTTAAAAACCACACATTCAACGTCTTCTAAAGAGAATATTTATTATACTACGTCACTAAATTATACGATTAATCCGTTAATGTTTATGGCAGGAAAGAATCAAATGATGGTTATTTTATTAGTCCAGTAAACGTGTTTTTGATATCCGATTCGCAACTATATCGGCGCTATGGTATACTATAATAATATAATAGTGTCCGGTGCTTATTCTTTATTAAATAATGCCAATGGCAGTAATATAGTTTTGCCGTTATCGCAATAGAAACATATTCGCATTCCTACAGATAGCTCTGAACAATTTTATTGAAGCAATAATACTATAGGTACCTACAAGAACAAGAGATAGGCGGCATGCGAGTATAAATTAGGTATTCGACGAGAAACTGAATAAAATTACAAATCAGATATAAACATTAATTCTATTTCCGAAACTCTAAACCTATCTTTGTTACAGTCATCCCGATGGAACTTCTTATGAATGAAAATAATTCTACGTGTTTATTATAGTATAAATTATATATATATATATATATATATATATATATAAACGGGTATAGGTACGTTATAAATGTGTTTTTTTCTTTCAGATAAATCAGATGAATAAATAATAAGCTAGCCTTTTTTGTTTTTACTGATGACCATTATACCATTCTATTATAGATGTACGACAATTATATAGTGGGATATTATTTCAGGTTGTCAATTATCATATATTAAGATATAGATCGAATAATTTAAAGGTAAACCCTTTTACATAATATGCAGTAGGATAAAACAATATCCATTGCCTCCTGGTGAGATATTTTATACGTACAGGGAGGAAATAGAATGAAAAAGAGATAGCGGGCTGAAAGCCTTAGGGGAATTATAATGGGATCCCGTTAAAAAATCTTACCGTATATAATAATATATAATATATACTATATAATTCTTATATAAAAGGTAAGTAAAATGCGAGACATCGTATAGTGTTTTTTTATTCAATAGACGTCACAATTTAGTAAACAATATTATAATTGGACTCATTTGGTTAACTATACATAGAAAAATAAAATGACGTAACTATTATTGAACACGTGTTTGAATATACACTGATATAATTAGTTGAATTTAAAATTAAATCTGTTTAAAATTATATTTTTAGTTTATCCTGCCGGGCAAAATATGTTTTACGCAAAATAATCATATTTCATTTTATTAGTTAATTGAATCACATTGGGATAAAATAGGAAGGTATATAATAATATAATATATATTGTTCTTGAACATAAGCGTGGGGATGATACCTTATCTCAAGTCTCCGCATTTATAGGTATTTAGCTTAAGCCCAAATGGCCTAAGTTCTAAATTGAAAGGTTTTTTCCACTTCACGGGTGGTCCCAAGGGTGGCTAACAGTACAAAAGAAGTATAGAGAACTAAATTCTAAACGGTGGGGAAAAAGCAAAATAGAACTTATTTCCTTGTTCGAGTAACTAAAAAAAAATAAAAGGAAATACGATACTTTAATTTATACAAACATATGATTTTCATTAAGGCTTATGCTACATAATATATTATTTAATTTTATTCCGATGACGTTTTAATAAAAATATTGTATTTATTATATTATAGTAACTTAATATCATTATTGGGATTTTTTATACAAAAAATAGAAAATTATTAATAATATGTTATAAAATATGACATTTAAAAACCTATTCAAAATTATTAAATTGTATTCCAATAACAATATAGGTATATAACCTTATATATTATATATAAGTACTATTGATAATAAGTAGATATACCTAGCTAAATATTTCCAATATGTATTTAAAAATGTACATGATAGTACATCTCTGCACGCTCACTAGGAACCAAAATAATGCAAACACACATCAGATGGCCCGTGTTTTTTTTTTCACTAGACCGTCTTAAAATATGTATCCCAGTTAATTATCCGAAAACCACACACGTATTAAGTCATCTGTTTCACATTCCAGGCAGTTAAAAACGATTTTTTTCAATCTTTCCTCTCCCCTACATGTATACACTCGTCTTGTTATTTTAAGTAGTCCGAGTCTCATTCGTCACTGTAGACTTAAGCGTGGATCAGCGCCCCTGCCCCGAGCCTGCCAATTTAAAAAACGATAAATCCAACACAGGTGTAGCAGCTAGTACCACTGTTTCTACAAAGTACATCACGCGTTACAATAAGGACACCGCGATTGTCACAAACGTCAGGTTAAACAACCATTTGTCATCTGCTCGTCAAAAAGCGGCATGCCGTGTATATAATAGTGACTATATCGGGTCAAAGAAAAGGGATTGATATAAAAGAAGATTTGTACACTTGTTATTATTATTGTCGGCGAATTCGAGACGTGAAAAAAAGGTATGCATTACATTTTTGGGGGGTCGCGAAATTTTGAAAACTCTTCAAAAATCGTTTATACAATATATATATACCTACACAGCGCATAGTATAGACCCGATTTCTTTTATTTTGTTTATTGAAAGGGTTTCCGATTCATTTATCACACGGGCAAGACGTAAACAAAATTATACGATCCAAACGTCTTTCCCAAGAAAGGTATATATACGCACACGAAGATTTATGGTGAAGCTGTCGTGCAAATATGACATATACGTGATATGTACTCGTACGATGAATCCTACAGGAATGCAGGATATATCTGCAATGATGACCACACCCACCATAAAGTGTTCACACGTACATCAGTGTATATATACTCTAATCCTCGAACAACAAAACGCTATATTGTACGACTTCGACGAACCGTCAATAACAAATTGTATACATATGCTCGAGCTGGTATAGTCTCATTGGATAAAGGACTCATATATTATATACCTTAACACTTAGAATTTCCTTCCGCTGATGCAAAACTGAATTCATACTATATTCCTTGAAAATATTTTAGAGCATATAATGGACAAAACTACTTTTTAATTTAAAATATCTACATAATATGTAATGAAGTGAAATTATGAATGTGTCTCATATATATTTCTTTGTATAGCGACATACTTAATCAGGAATAATTTACAAATAAACAAACTTACCATGTATAGTTAGAAATTGTTAATTTATTACTTTTAGGTATAGGTCAGGTTATCGTTCAAAATAATATTTCTTAACGAGTCATAAAAGCATGTTGATTTGATGTATGTACCTATTTACTTACTAGTCCTATACAACTTTGTATACATAGTACACACATATGTGTACTACGTTTTTATTTAATTTATAACTTTTTTTATGATTATTCTATAGATACACAAAAGAAAACAAATTATATACAATTAAAAACCCGGATGAAAATATACCGTGAAAACTTAACATATTTATTAAAGTGGTATGAGTCGGTCAAAAATATCGTTTTTAGACCTTTCGCTGTGACAAAATTGTGAGACTTTAGCTGGTCCGATTTTAAATCTGTACAAGGCAAAGGATTGTTTGACATATTTTATTTTAATCGAGGCCTTTTTCGAAATATGAGTTTTCGTCTTCGAAATGTCCATATTTTAAACATTTTGTACTTGTGTATATCTAAGGTGGAAATTTCTATTTCGAAAAACGCCTCGATTAACCCCTAAAAAAAATATCAAACAATGTTAAGACTTTTATAAAATTTAAATCAGACCAGCCAGAGTCTCACAATTTTATCTCCGCGAAAGCAATTTATATTCAAAAAATTATTATATATAGATATAATTATGTAGATATAGCCTATAATAAACTCCTTAGAAACGAATCAACTCATACCACCTTAATATATTTATAATTTATAAATTTCAATATGCATAACGTACCTATAATATCAAAAAAATGACAAATAATAATATTCACAAAACCTCATTATACACGTGTAAAAATTAAAAATTTCTGATCTAATAAATAGTACTTCATATTATGTTCATATAGTTCATAATATGTTGACAAAGAATACTCATTTTCTCAGTCATCTATATTGTCTTTATATATTCAAAATATTATTTGTAGTAATTATAATATTATACAGGTATATATTTAATAAATAATCTCCTTTTACTATTTTTATGATTATAATAATTTATTTTATTTTATTGATTTTAATAGTAATCTTTCTTTTATCGTTAATAAAAGCTGTAAATAGACAAAGGAATCAATTTTTAGATTTAAATAATAATAAATAATAAGTTAGAAGTAGATAGGTCAAGTATAATTGTTTAAATTTCACTCAAGCAGTAGTGCAATTTGAGTTTTATAATAGGCGAGATTTAAGATTCAAGCCGACCAAATTCTGACTTCACCATTATTTTTTTGATCAAAAAATACATATTTTTAGAAGAAAAAAATGGGTAACATTGATTTCTCTTATTAAGTAGAAAAGTTATACCCATTATGAATTAAATGTCTCAAAATTGAAAATTGCCCAAAAACGTGTAAAAAAATTTCAAACATTTTTTTGCTTTCATAATGTACTTATACATACTTTTTGATAAAAATTTCAAGTTTACAGATCTATTATTTCCTCGAAATTCAAACAAATTTCATACCAAAGTAATCATATTTAAAAAAAAATTTAATGGCTATTAAAAATTACTGTACGTACCGATTTTTAAAATTGTTTGTATATAGCTACTTGTAATGGCGTACTTTTAACATTGTCTAACATTTTTAGGTCTTAAAAATTAAAATAAGTCTATTATGAATTAGTTTATGTCTCAAATTTGCATATTGCTAAAAATGCCTAAAAATGAATAAAAATGTTCGAAAAATTTTTTGTATTAATATTTTACGTATATATGTTTGTGGTGCAGAAAATGTCAATAGGTTATGAAGAATTTTCATCACAATCGTGTTTACCGATTTTTATGCCAATTGTTTGATGGTTTTTTCTTATACGCGTTAATCGAAATAATGAAAAAAAAAAACGAAAAATGACCTTTTCATAATACCAACTAAATTCAATTTGTTACCAGAGAATAGCGGTACATGTAATGAACGAAACACTTCTTCTTTTAGAACTTTTGGATACAGACATAAAAAAAAACACATTATCGTAAAACCAATATATTCCTGGCTTCACTCAGAATCTAAAACGGGACAATAAAACAAGGGTCATTTAAAATTATCCAACAAAGAAATAGATCGTGAAATAGATTAGAAAGCGCAGTAGATGAGCAAAAAACGGGCCTTAACTATCAAAAGCGGGACAAAAAGCGTCCCATTTGTCGAGATAACGGAACGCAATTCTCAAAAACGGGGTAGTCCCACAAAAAAAAAAACGAAACGTATAGGTATATAGTCACCCTTTACTATATTGGTGCATTATTATAATACATGTCAATGTTTTTAGAAATACTTGTACATTATGCTTCGAGATATTGAAAACGAAAATATAAATATCTGATTTTTTTGATTTTTATTCTAGAAATGTATATCTTATGTACCTACTTTTAATAAAATAAAAACATTCCCAAGCATAAAAATTTACTGAGAAAATGAATGTCGTAAAAAAATTAATCACCCTATAACGTGTGCATATATATATTATATATATATTATATTATAGTGATTGGTAAAATCGAACAATTAAAGAAAACGTTTTTGTGTACATCGGCTATATTATGTGTACTATTACGTCGTGCCAAAGAAAGCCATTTGTCTATAGCGACACGCGATATATATTATAGCGGAGGGTTATTTTTGCACAATCCGTCCGCAGTTACGGAAATACTGTACGACGTAGTGCGGTTGTTGGCATGCGGCGAGGGGCGTGAGGTGGGGCGGAATTTTACACGACCGTCGACGATAAATCCGAAAAACCCGCGACGGGGCGATGACGAAGGGTAGAAATATTTACCGCGGGGAACCGTAATAAATTTCGGGGGCGCATCGACGCTGCCAGACTTGTATACGTATATATATATATATATATATATAGATAGGTAACACGTATATTTATTTATACGTATATAAATTATGTGACTGAAAAGGACCGAGAGGGACAAATATAATTAGCCGCGTAGAGTCCGGTGACGGTATATATATATATATATATATATAGAGCCGTTCGGCCAATAATAATTGCATTCAGCAGATATTATACGCGTTTTTCGTATTTGGTTATCGGTGAAAATATATCTGCGTGGGCAGAGACCTACGTGCGGATAGTAGACACACTATCGTCGTCGTAGGTCAGGTTATTGTAAATATCGTACAATATTATATACGTGACGAGGATACATTTTTACGGGTCGTGACGGTTTTTATTACACATAAACATAATAATAATAATAATATACATACTCGTATACGGATCTTTTTCTGATTTTTGAGGACACACGAGATTCGTATCGCCGTCTATAGGGTATAGGTCAGGGTTGTTTTTTTTTTTTTTTTTTTTTATTAGTACTTATTATTATTATTGTTGTTGACGCCGAACGAAGGGGGGAAATGTTATCACACCGGCGCCCGCCGCGACTTATTGATGCCCGCCGGAGATGTCTGCCGCGCAATGCCCAGAGAATATCATATATATATTATATTATATTATGTATATTATACCTGTATACGTTTTCATTGAGAAACAACCATAACCCGGGTATAGATGTATATACCAATATAGTGTATATAAAAAGTAAAAATACCCGGACAATGTATTAGATTATATACGTATATAGCGGTGTCGTAGCTGCTAACGAGAACCACGGGACAAATACCTGAAGGTGTTAAGACGACGTTCCGATGAAAACGAAATTTCGTTTAGACGACAAACGGTTTTTTTTCGTAGGTACATAAAATATCACGTTTCATTTCGAAAATAAACACAAAATTGAAATATATACAGTGTCAACGGTATAATAATAATAGGTAATAATAATATAATATAATACTATTATACTATATAGGTACTATGTAGCAATACCTGTAGATGGCATATTATGGTCAATTCCATTACCTTGCAAAAACTATCTGTCGCTAGTTTTGTTTCTATTTTCCACCAAGGTGACAGTTAGTTTGTTCTACATTATTTCGTGTTTAATATAAACAAGAAATTAATATGTATATTTTGTCCTACTCTCTTTTACAATAGACATATCCATTTTCTCACCTCGTTCAATATACATGGTTATTCCTCTTATCCTCTTCGCGGTATCAAACATTTACCTATCTAACTATCCTAATCCATAAGATCCACAAATTGGTAAGATTAGGGGGACTTCACTTCCAAATATTTATATACATCACAATTTTAGCATTGTTAGAAATTGATCGATACGTTTGAATTAAGCGCTCCCCCCCCCCGCTAATTTGAAATTCAACTAGTCCCTCTAGCTCCCCTTAGCCCCCCTACGATTTGAACTTATGTCCTGATCCCTCACTGTAATTTCGTTTTTTTTTCTTTCTATATACAAAATAGTAAACACGTATAATGGATATTTAAAATTTTTAATTGTGTAGGTGAATTAAAGGTATATAAATAATATTATACAAACGATTATCGAGACCATAAGAAATCAACATAATATTTTCTCTCGGAAGTTCCTTTATACACATATTATCTATATTATATACCTATATATTTATATTTTTAACCTTATAAATAGATAATTGGATGGATTTATGTGTATTCGTTAAGGTAGACAATGGATTAATATAACAGTCGAACATTATATAAATACCGCATGTGTTTACGACTCCATTAACGGAGATCATGCGGACTAAACGCTCGGGCAATTCCAGAGGTTTGTTCTTCACACGAGCACTATTATTACCACGGGGCCGGGCCAGATGGAGGAGCCGGTTTTGCCGGTCGATTCGAATCAAAACAAACACAGCGCCTCCGGAGAGATTTATTGATATTATTTTTATATCAATTAAATACGTAAAATACGAGAAACGCCTACGCAATCATAACGCCGATATTTCCGGCAAAGAAATCGATTTTGTATACAGGGTGGTCTCGCGAGTATAACATGAACTCAACACGAATAATTTAATATTGTAGGTATATCTGTATACAGTGTATATATTATGGCATGATAACTAGATATATAGTATATAAAAATAATGTACTTATGAGTAAGTAAGTAATGTATGCATTTATTTCAAATAAGCCCAGATAATACATCATTTTTTAACAATATTTATAAGAAAGAAAAAAAGATAATAGACAAATAATAACATCAATGAAAGATTTACAAAAAAAACCCCCGGTTAAATTAATTTAAATTTGGTTACACACAAATGTAGAAACACGAGTTGTCGTTTGTCTGGCTTATTATTCGTGGTACATGGGAATTAAATAGATAGTTTGTTGGAGAAAACAAGACAAAAAAAGGGATAATTTAACATGGAAATTGATTTTAAATAATAACCGAAGGTGAATCAATGAAATCGGAAAAAAACTTTCAATGAAATAAGAATGTTAATTATTAATGTCATAGTGTATGATTTGTCTGCGATTAGTGCGACTACAAAGATTAGGGATTTTGCGGACAGGAATATAATCATGAGAAATAGGTACTAATATATATAATGTCGATAATCGATATACTGCTAAACGTAGGAATTTACTCTGAACTCTTTCGAGTGAAATGGAATCAGTTAAGGTAGACATGTCTTACATTGATTCATATTCAAGGAGAGGACGAAATATTGAATAATAGAGAGACTTTAAGAAAGTAATATAATATACAGATATTTCTAAATTTCATTATTCAAATTATTAAGTTTTATTTATATGTTTTATTATTTGTATTACTAAGGTATTGAAGCAAGTCGATATTTTATTACCTCACTTCTAAATGGCACTCTAGACGTGCTAGATCTTCTTTCTGAAATTTCTTTCCGTGTTCCAACTCATCATACCAGAGACCATTCTCTTTTTCATATTCTGTCCCATTCCACATCATATAGTAATAACCATTCATTGCATAAAATGCTTCGCCTTGCTAATAGTTATTTATTTAAAAAATATTGTTTATACTTTTGTCATTCTAATAACTGTTATCATTGTTTTTATATATAATATATAATTTTTATAAAATACTGCCCAGTTTTATTAATAATAAATAAATAATTTATAATCCTTATATTAATTTAATAGATTATGATGAGAATTTTTAGTAAATTTGTACTGTACATAAATTATTTAAAAAAGCTCATGTTGGAAAACAATTAAAAAATATATTTTACACCAAAAAAAAAAAATTTAAAACGTACTCAAGCACACGTCGGCCAAATATATTTCGAATACGTTCAACATTTGAAAAAGTATTGAAATATTAATAATTCTGAATGATACAACAGATTAGGTACAATTAAATTTTAAATACACTAAAAATTATTGTAAAACAGAAAATCATAATATTTAATATAAACCAATAACAGTTTTTTTTTACCTATGCCTTAAATTTTCTAATAAAAACCATTTAAACTACAACGCGGTAGGCACCTTATACAATTGTATAAACACAACTTTCTCTATCTTACAAGCTGGATAAGCATTTTTATTATAATAAAATTTCTTTGACTTGTAAATTTAATATATAAAATCACTATAAAATTTAATATAAATTTATGCTGTTTAAAATAATAATAATAAGACATTCTGTATATAATAATAATAATTATTTTTTTTATGTAAATGTCGAAAACATTGTAAAACATAAACGTATAGGCAGATTAAAAATTTATTGAATATTAATAATCTATAATATAAATTATAGATAATAGGTTCAATTAAATTAGTAGGTAATCATTATATCACGTGAATATAAAAAAGTATTATGAATAACAACGGATTTTCGTACTCGAAAAATTGTCAGCTGCATTTATAAGTTTGAAAAACCAATTTAAAAATTAAGTTTCACATGAGATACAATAATCAAAAAATATTTAAATGTTCATATACAGCACCGTTCGAAATTTACTTTTTACTTTACTACTTTTTAAAATATTTGTATTGACTTTGGACTCTTAAATTATTCTACAAATGTTCTATTGTCGGAAAAACTCACAACATTCGGAATTCTCCCATTCTCTCTCCATTGTAACCATCCAAAGTTGATTTATTATAAAATTAAAATATGTTTAGAAGTTAATTTTTAAATTTAAGGATTTAAATTCATAATTAATCTTCTTTCTTCATTTTAAAGTTGATACTATCATAACTCTATTGCGAAATTGAAATAAGGCCAGCTGACTTTATAATGATCAAAATGATTAATTTACATTTCCATAATAGCACGACTATTAAATATTAAAACATATACCAAAAATTTATATCGTTTCTAATAATGATAGCATAATGACATTTACTTTGCGTCGTCGTAAATTTCCTGTGAAACTGGCCTTTGCTTGTACTTTAAGTAAATCTCAAGTACAAACATACAACCATGTTAGATTATTATTGGATTCGACAGTATTTAGTCACGATCGTGACTACGATGGCTTTTTTATGAGTACGCTCAATGCATGATATATAAATATTTGTAAAGAAAAAACTACACAAGAAATCATGTTCGATTATAAGGAACATTATGTAAGTATCTAACACAGTTTATCAAGATATACTTGACAATAATTAACTAGGTGAATATGTTTATATATACTTATATTTAATTTTTTAGTATAAATGGTGATTCTTTATTTTATCAATATTTATTATTTTGATACCAAATATAAGAAGGTTAACGTCGGCTATTAATGTAAATAAATAATTGTAAGTATATACTTTTATATTTAACGAGGTACATGACATGACAAACTGAATTGCTCCGGGGGTATGAGGGCAGAGCTCCTAGCTAGAAACGTAGCTTCTGTATTATATATTATATTATCAATGTTATTATAAACATATATAACTATATTGTCATCTTCAGTGAACTAAGAACTAAAAATCCACAATGAAGATGACAGCATAGTTGTTGATAAGCAATTAAAAATGTATTATTATTATGATTCATAGTATAAAATAATTTATATTATAACAGTTACAAGTAATTAAGTATATATCAATATACATTATAATATAATATATTATTTACAATCTTAAAGACTGGAAATTTACACTAATTATTAATTCTTTTTGTACTACAATATAATTATTGTAATATATATATATATATATTAAATATATCTTTTTTGGTAAATACAAATGTATAGAACTTTAAAACTATCAAAAATGCGTATATTTTTCTTAAAATAAAACTGGTTTTGAGATTTGAGAAATTTTACACCATCTACCAACGTCCAACACGAAACAAACTATAAATGCGTATACATTGCGATGATGAAAATAAGACAGATTGAAGGCACGCATTTCACCCACTATATAATATATTATTTATATCATAACAAATTGTGTTATATATTTAATAATTTATATCGTTTAAATTCCCGTAACGTATTATTTATCCATGGCCGGTATATGAAATCTGTACACACATCTATCTATCTATATAATATGTACGTTGTAACATTATAAATTGCTAATTTCCTTGTTTGGTAGAAAATGGGATTTATTATGCCGAGAACGGATAGAGACGTTTAATTGCACCGGACAATTATTATTTCTTTAGTCTGTATACGTATTTTTCAAGCTCTTAGTAACCCTATATTCTCCCTCAATCAATATTTTATTGATATTGATATTATTATATTTAAGTATGTACACTTATATATATATATATACATACCATCATTTTGCGACTAATATTCACGACTTTATGCACTGTATACCAACAATAAGATACCAACCATAATATTCCCACTGGAATACTGAACGACAACAATATAATACTTAATAATAATGAAATCACTCTTTCGAATATGTATAATGTATATTATATACTCCGTGCACATTATTATTATATAGTATACAAATGTAAATACTAAGTATACTAGGTATATGTTGGAGACAGAATCGCGCGGCCGTGGCAATCTAATGAAGCGATTTCGAATCACGTAACAGTTATCTAGGTATAGTATAGTATACAAGTATAAGTAAACACAAAAAAAAAAAAAAAAAAATGTACACTTGTACGTATGTGAGTCAAGAAGAAGAATAAACGAATACCTATAGGACATACACACCTATATATATACTCCATATCTAAATAAATTACACAATTTATAAATAACGTAGATAGGTAATAAAAATCTTACTTTCTATAGATTACCATAATATTATGCTCTCTAAACAAAAATAACTATATTCAGTATACCTATCACATAGGTATACCTAATATAAAAATAATAAGTTCAAACTTACAATATCATATAATCATATTGTGAAGCGGTTGATCGAGAAAGAAGGGTCTTAGACACTTTGAACATAGATGTGATTAGGAAAATTCCTTTAATTTTCCATATTAGGTATGTATATAATTACACTAAAATATAGTTTAAACAAATCGCTTAGGAGTATTAGGACCCTTAAATACTTGTAATGGTACGGCTTACAACACCGCGATAATAGAGAGGTTAGAACGGAGAAATGGAGAAAACGAAGATGAAACTACTAAAAATGTACTAATATATCCATTTTCCAGTTATTATTTAAAATATATCATTATTACATATATCAACATATCATTAAATATCATTTTAACAATTTAAGTACATCTTTTATTATGCAAGTTGAATTCCAACATATTTAAATATGCGTATATACCATAAATAATCATGAAGCTTGATGTTTAATAAAAAAATGTATATATACATCATTGTAAAGTTTAAAGATAATTAGTGAAGATAAAAAAATGCGAATCGTTAATTGATTAATGTTTATAAGACTTAATTATTAATTAATAATCGATTTATACTAATATAGTTACATCAATGAAATACTCAATATTACATTATGTTTCCAGTAATTATTGTCAATGACTATAGGAAATGTTATAATTTCCTGTAACATGAACTTGTAAGTCAGTATATCCTATCTATTATGAATTATACTACTTGTCGGATTATTACAGAATTATCTATAAATGCTTCAAATATCAATAAATACTATAGGTACAATATTATATAGGTATCTATATCCACAGTCTTGCAATGAATATTACAAAAAGTATTCCGAATATATAATCGAATAAATATAACAAAAATATATATAAAATATATTATATTCAAATACGTTTACAAAAATATATTTAAATTATTCTTTTGAACAGTGTAAAAAGTATTTTTAAATTATTCGAATACATTATTTTTAATATTTAATATAACCCTATTAAATATATTATTATGACTATTACGGCAATTAGGTATATTATTAGATTTTAAATAATAAAATAGGTAATGAGGTACATATAGTTTTACCTGCCTCCAGGTTATAAAATAATGCTATTTGCAAGTATACAGGTAGACAATTTAAACATTAAAAGTCTTTAGACTAGCAGTTTATACCTTAAAACATAAAAAACGTTCCTTTGTGAAATTTTAATTTACTTTATGTAAATTATATAATCAGATTAATTCTAACTTCTAAATATTATAGATTATACATCCAGATAATTTTTTTATATCTATTTTTATATCATTACATTATATTTAATATTTTGAGTATATTTTACAAGGAATATCTCAAAGACTTTTCAAGATAATGTTATATCACTAGGTACTATTTAAAAAAAATTCTGTGGGTAGAAACTCAAGATTTAATTGTCAGAGTGTCAGAGTAGGAGTGTACCAAAATTCGGCTTTGCGCCATATTTATTTATTTTGGTAATGAATGAAATTACAAAGGATATACAAGGTAAGGTACCATGGTGTATATTGTTTACAGATGGTATAGTGGTATAGTACTAGTAGGAGAGTCCTGAAGAAGTGAATGGTAAACTTGAATAGTGGAGGAAATATTATGAAGGTAAAGGATTAGTTGGAGTAAAATAGAATATTTGGAGTTTGAGTATGAAGCAAATATGAAAAAGCAAGTAATGAAAATTAATGTTGATCAAGTGGGTGAAGCTGAGAGGTTCTAGTATTTAGGACCGGCTCTACAGAAGTATGAGGGATTTCAAGGAAGATATGAAACATATGATTAAATGTGGATGGATGAAGTGGAGAGAAGCGTCAGGTATTTTGTGTGGCGAAATTATCTCAATTAGGACTAAAGGTAAATTTTATAAGACAGTGGTGAGGCCTACAATGATGTATGGATCAGAATATTGGACAGTAGATAGGAAGATAGAACTTATTTTATTTGATTAAATATTATGATAGATAGTAAAAACAAATTAGAAAGTCCACTATGCGAGCATACTAAATTCCGGGTTCTAAACTTCTAAGTAAGAAAAATATTATAAAACGAATAATACCTATCTCCCTGGTAACTAAATCAACAAATTCGTAACTATGTACTAGTAACTACAGACAGGCAAACGGACGAACACAACGAGAAAATGTGTCTAAACTTATGTTTAGAATACTAAAATATATTGATTATTGCATATTTGATACATATTACCTATTATAGTCATTACACATTATTAAAACATAAAAATCAATCTTTACATTTTTTTTACCGTGTATCATTTTTCAATAAAATTTTTTTGAAATAATGTTTCCGAATCTAAAACGGTTTTAAACACTTCGTTACAGCTGATGATGGGCGGAATCGAATAGGAGGGCTTGTAGCTAAAATACCTATAGCTGGTATAGGTTATAAGTACTGACAGTGAAAATTTCAGTGACGGTGTAGATACAGGCTGTTTTTTGAAATTAAAATTGTTCTGTGATATAATTTGCAGTTATCATACACACACTGCCAAAGGTGGAATTCGAAATGAGGGAAATGCGCGTACAATGATACAGCAATAATTTCCCAGCGGTATTGTCCGTTTTCGAACAAATTGGACAACGTATTAACACAAATAAACATAACAATTGTACATACATATTATGTATATTACACACACACACATATATATATATATATATATATATGTGTGTGTAAATATTAGTGCCTATATTCGTTTTTATCTCCGGTTAGGTTGTATACATAATATACTCGTACGCCGAACGTGCACATAAATAATAAGCGCACAATATCCACAGTAATCGCCTGCAGACGTTTACTCGTCCAGACGCGCGGCGCTTCCGTCGTCCTCGCATAACTATAATAGCCAATAACATCATCTATATAAATATTATATACACTCGTAACATAATAATATATGGTCGACGATGACGATGACGATGACGATGATGATGATGATAATAATAATAATATACGAAAACAAAGTAGCCGTGTTCGTTAATTAAACCCGCCGGAATTGAAATCTGGAATTGGTTTCGTAGTGTGACCATTATTATTATTATTATTAAAATTTTTTTACTGCTGCATAATATACGAATATCCAGAGTTATATACACACGTATAATATACGCATAATAAATAGTGGGCGTCCACTGAATGATTTTTTCCAATCTAAACATCAATAATATAAAAATAACGAATCGTCATTACACCGCTGCACTGCAGCAGAGTCTCCGCAGCATGCGCGGTATTTCGATATCATTCACGCTTGTATAGCCGTATAATATATTTTGGTATTTATATAAGATACCCACTGATATTTATCGGTGGCTATAATATGAATATTATATGGGATCGGAATAGAATTATATTACATATCGAGGGGTTTCTGGACACAGCCTCCCCGCGCACGGTTTGATTTATAACATCATCACTATACGGTCGGTCCGTTAACAACCTATTAAAAATATGTTTCTCGTATAAAGTACACACACACACACAACCAATACAAATATATACGTGCACTTTTACATATTATACGCAGACACGCTTTGTATAATATTTGTGGAGAAGAAGCGACTACAAATCACCCGAACGCCAACGGCGATTTTATTTTTCCGTTTGTGAAACGGCTCCGGTTCGCGTTTTAATTTCATAATTCCGCAAGCGCGTATCCACGTCCGACTTCGTATATCCTATATTCGACCGCCTCCGAGATTAAAAAAAAAAAAAAAAAAAAAAAAAAACACTGCACGGATATATTCGTAGATTAGGGAGGGTTCGACCGTGTAACGAACTCGCGTTAGTCAGTTTAGTATACTTATATATATATATATATAAAATAATGATAATTATTAAAATATTATAATTGAACAGCGATAACACACGAATAACGTTATAATATTATAATCTCAAATAACTAGATTTAAAATCACACACAGATAAATATATGTCTGTGTGTGTGATAATAATTAAAATGCCGATTATATGAACAATCCGATATTATTATGTTGGTTTAAGTTACTATATATACATTCTATTATATGGTATAGTTGTTTAATAATAATTAATTGGATCAACGATCAAAGCTCATGCTCGTGGATGGAATTATATATATAAAACGCATGAATATGCGTTAATAAAATATGTTAACGTTTATAAAGGACATGCTACAAAATACTGTTTCGTACAAATTGTTCGTATATTGTTTAGCATTGTAACAGCTGTAGAATTTTCACAAATAAATGTTTTGTGTATCGATAAAATATACCAGGTCAAGTCAGAACCATTTTACGCATAGTACATATCTTGCAAATATATATAAATATAAGCATATACTTTCGATAATTTTGGAAAAAAAAGTTTTAATACATTTTTATTGGGTATATATTCTTTACACCAAACGAAATGTTTCGTGTTCATTAGCATATTTTGTTTTTGTGTTATATACGTGCGACACCTAAAATTCGAATTTCGTATTTTTCACGCGCGAGTACTTCGAGAATCTTATTGTAACCGTTATAGTGTATATGTAATATGCATATTCTATACGCATCTTTAGTTTGGGACTGAATAAATTTGCATCGTAAACGCATTAAAAAATATACGACAATAATTTTAGGTAAACAACACAGAAAAAAAAAATCAAAACAGGTATTTACCTATCCGTGAGACGAATTTCCGATCGTATCCGGCAAGTGGCGCCAGGGTACCGTCGCCGGACTTGGGTTAACGCGTGTATATACTCGCATATTGGCAGCTAAATACGTCAGAGTCAATGGTTTGTGTACCTGCCGAAGTATTTTTTTTTTTCAAAAATATTTTATTCGAAGGGACAAAAGGCGTAAATCAAACGCACGTTTACACGTATATATATATATGACACACGACCGCAACGATTGATATGCGGTATGTGTATACGACCACCCCACGAAAACAATATATACATACATAATACAGGATGTTTGAAAAATGACTAAGGGCACCTGTCACACAAAAATCATTGTTATTCCCAAAGACTTATACCACAATCCACATTCACATATTTTCGGAGTCCTTTTGCTCATATCGGCATATTTTGCCGATAATTAATAAATCGTCGTCTGTATAACATAATATTATGTATAAAACTATTTTGTATGCGTTGAATAATCTGCGATAATTTTCTCATATATTCGGTGGTATTTCATACCAATATAGTTCGTTTTGTAGATAATAGCCAATCGAATCATAAAGATATAATTTTCTTTATTATTAACATATATATATATATATATATATAGACGCACGTATAGAAACGAATCTTGTTGACTTTTAGGTACACAGTTGCTTTTCGAACACCCTGTATACGACCCATACACGTCGAGCGTCTTTATATCCATTTGCCCGTGGTTCTCACGGACGAACAACCTACCTAATATAAACGCCACGGATACGGATCGTCCGGATACCAATGGGGACGTGGTCGCGGGGTGCGAACACGACCGTCTTGAAGACGTGTTTGCTCAGTTAAACCATAAACAAATTGTGCGAACACGGGACCCGACACTTTTGCCGGAGGAGAACTCGGCGTCTAATTAGTATAAAAAGGTCCACGTGATCTGACTCACGGGAGAGGTCCGTGCAGATACATATATCCAACCAAAAATGTACACAACGCACACAGCCTAATATGCACTACACATACTATTATGATATTATGCAGTATGCACACACACACACATATATACGTATATAAGTATATAAAATATGATATACGATCGTCTAATTATGACACATATGGCAAACACAAAAACCACCTCGCCGCGCGTCCTTTACCCGCCACTTTTGGTCCGTCAGTCGTCGTCGGAGGGTTGTTGTTATATTATTTTGACTTGTTTTCGGGTTTAATGGAAATTCTCGACACCGCCGACGAAGGGATGATGGCTGGTTAATTAGAGAGTAGAACGCGCGCGACCGGGGAAACGACTATATAGTTATACGACACACGCATATATAGTGTCGTGTTAAATATGTGAGTTTTAATTATATATATATATGTACGCGTTATGTTTATATATTATTTTAACGCGTATACCGAGGTTGTGGTATATAGTCGAACGTCGAGTGAACCGACTAGGAGGAGGACAATATATATATTATAATAAGCGTGTTGTGCATATATACACTATATACTCCAAACCATTGCAACCGGACGAGTGGTCGCACTTAGCGTGTATGCAGCGTCCTCCAACCAGTCGAAAACAGACGGATATAATATTTTCGTGTCCTCTATCATCGTATCATCCCTGGCCAAAACAATTACTCTATATAATTATAGTATACAAACACACACTTGTATTATAATGCACAATAGCAGATTTTGCAAATTTATGCCATGTCAAATGGATAAGGGGGGAGGGTGGTCGAAGAATATAATAAATTGGAAAACCAATGATCAACAAAAACGTTTACAGTTTTCGCCTATTTGAAGATGTTCGATTTCAAGTAGATGGTGGAAAAACTTCGATTGCCGGATAGGATATAATATATTATACTGATAGTGGATATATTGAATTTGATAGCAATGGTCAATCATTGCTTTTTATGAAATTATGTAGAGTGGAGTTCCGTATAATATACACAATTATTACTGTATAAAAAATGCATAGGTAACATTAACATAATAGGTATATATTATTTCAGTAATATATGTATACCGTGGCAACTTTATTTATTATTTTGCCATTTATAATAATTATCCGTTATAAAAAGTAGTTTTCTTTTACGCTTAAGAAAATCAAAAAAAAATATCAAAAATAAATTGGAAAAATTACCGTCTAGAACAAACTTATTTTAAAAACTTTCTTTATTCCAAAACATTTACACTCCAAAATAAAAAATGTTTGTAAAAAATAATACATTTATTTATTTCAAAAATATGATAAACATGGACTTACTAACTGATTGTGTCAATATTTCACAAAAAAAATTCATCAAAATATATGTTTTATTTATTTTCATAATGTTGTTATACCATTTGGATAAACCAGGACATTGGAAAATAGGTTCCTTGTGTGTTTTATAAAGCATTCCGAGAGTGTACTCGCTACTCAGCACAGCGTATATAAATAAAGTCATCAAAATATATTATTTTTATGTCAACATTTTAGATTTCTGCTCTGTGTACCGAATTCGAATAGAGCTGTAACTACCCTTATTTTGACAATTTAACATTAAAAAATGACATCTTAATAAGGTGAGCATATTATTTTTTGTTTATTTATTTAAATATATTGACGCCTGACGGTAGTTACAAGTAACACATACAGTTAATACAAACAATGACAGTAATAATTCATTATACCAATGTATGTTATTACAATATTATATTGTAAATACATTTATTGTACTAAAAATAACATCAAGGTAAGGAGGCAGGTATTGAGGGAGCGGAGCATTCGACGCATAGGATTGTTATGACCATAAAAAGTAGAATAAGAAGGAATAAGAAAAGGATGACTTCTGGAAAAATAAAAAGGCACGCGGAAATTAATGTTAGCGAGGTGATCAGGTGAGTCTATAGGGCGATCGAGAAGAGAGGAAATTAATTGGATGTCCACCTTGAACGACGACAAGAGAGGGAATACTCAACGCATTTTGTATGAGGGTGTAGTTATTACGAAGGTGCTCAATTTTGAGAACGTATGCTGCACGAGAAAGGAATCGATTTTGGACCCGCTCAAGCCTTAATTGGTCCTTAGCCAAATAAGGATGCCAAACAATCATACGGTGTTCTAGTATTGAGCGAACTAAAGCAAAATAAAAAGTACGGAGATAGACAGCGGAGAACTAAATAATTTTATATTACGTGTAAGAAAGCTATGAACTTTGAGCACTTTACTAATTATTATAATATCCTTGTAATATTTATATAATGGCAGTCGAAATTCAAGGCAGGAGTAAAATGGAAATAGGAAATAAGAAAACACGTTCCAAAGGAATATATATTATATATAAGGTATTCATTTAAAATTTTTAAAAAACCAAAAATATGGTGGCAATCACAATTGTACACAAGAAGAATTGAGCATAGTGGCAACACATTTTTGGCCCACTTACGCTTTCAAGAAATTAGTAAACAATATAAAAATTTTACAAGAATGTCACCAATCAACTTTGAATATCTATTTAACTTGGTCAAAAAATATCGTACACAATACGTAAAATTAATTTTATCCGGTCTAAAAAAAAACTACGTCGTGTACCATCTTGATGCGCTGTTTTGTTACCCGGTTCCGTACGCACGGTTATTACGGTTACGCGACGTAGGTACGATACGGCATTACGCTGTTACGATATGACCTTACAAGTGCGCCAAAAGACATACCATTGCATTTGGTAATATTAATTCAAAGGCCTGGATTTTGCATCTATATATTATGTTTAAAGAATCATCCTATATATTATAAAGAATCATAAGAATTTCAGTGTTATTATATTGTTTATTAACTATTATATATACGATTAGGACATCGATGATGGTTATTATTACTGTAACTATATCATAATAATATTATACAATATATCCATACATGTATATTGCACTGTATGGCATTTTCAACCACTAATTGTACGCATTGCCGCAGGCGCTGCAGGGAGTAGGTACGCGCAATGTGGGAGCAGGAAATATTATACCTGGTACCGGGTATACCATACACGACCTGGGGCTACCGTTTTCCAAAAACGTCTTATGTAGTTTTAATCGTCCGAATAATAATAATTACTATTAAATCTAATGGGTCCACTACATGATTCATCTGGATATTGTGGTAAAAATAAATATATTTTCCAATGAACAATAGATAACGTATAGATGTCGATCACGGAGACAATATGAATATAAACAGAAATTACAGTAAGAAAAAGGTAAATTTTTGTAAAAATTATTGACAAACAATATCACTTTTGTTATGTGTTATAGCAGCGATGGACAGACGATGTCACTACATTAATTATTGTAAGTTAACTGTGTATGAATACAATCCATTATGTAAGAAACATCCATCACGTTAAAACACATTTTCATAAATCGCGATATTTAAGTCTAAAATTACATTACTGCAAAATACTCATAACAAATATATTCTTATTTAAGAAAACGTATTAAAATATTCTATGATAAGATTTTTTAATTTAAACTCTCTTAAAGTATATACCAACTACCCATATATTATATTTTCATTCTGAAGTTTCAAATAAATTCGACGATATTATAATATCTATAGATTCTTAAATATTTGAAAAAATATTATATATATTATTATATTAAGCTATAAGGTATTTTATTGCAGTTCAAAGTATCGTGGTTAAATTTAGTAATAAATTATAAACATATATTATATACATTGTATAGGTACCTATAGGTAGAAATAATACACATTTTAATTTAAAAAAACGTTTTACTATTAACATAGACTTCGCAATAACATTATAATTTAGGATGAAAGAATGTTTTTCCAAAGAAAAACTAATACTAAAAAATATTTACTGAAATATATACTATATACTTAAAATTTTTTAAATTAATTCATAGAAAAAAAAAAAACCCGAGTAATAATAGACAATTATACTTTTACATACTTTATAAACCGATTATTAATTTAAAATTATTGGTATAGATAACTACAAAATAATACGTTAGATAATATATTTTTAATTTATTATTTCGAGTTAAGTATAGGCTACAAAAACTGTATTCAGTCCATGTGTCTAAATAATAAACCAATTTCACAAATCAAATCAATGATGTGCACTTGCCACTATTATATAGTGCACTTAGAGGGTCAGGAACTTTTCCCTATACAATGTCAAAATCTGACTTGGCCATTTAATGAAATGTTGAGCACTGACCATGTATGTGTAGGACGTAGGTATAGCATATTAAAAGTCAGACCCATGGGAGTTTATCATTCATAAAATATATCCACCATCAGACGTCAAAAATATAAATCTGTCTAATTTGAAATCAATTACGTAATTCATCCATACCTTTTTACTCCCTAATACAAAAATCCATTATCTTACCATTTCTCACTAAACTTACTAGTATGAAAAAATAACATATTTGTAGGAATAAATCTTTATTCGATAAATAAAAATTACTCGTGAAAATAATTCAAAATAGGCATATACTTTTGATCGAGGGATTAAATAATAATAATTTAAATAAATTATCGAAACAAATTCTCAAAACAGGTTTAAACAAATTGAATAATAGCGTGCAATAGTACTTCTAAATTATCAAATCTATATAGCATACATATAAACAAGTTATCTAATTATTAATTTCGGAGTACATTAAACAACGCGAAATCCAATTCGACTGTAACATAATATTTGACTAGTTTTTCAATAATATGCTATATAGGTATAAGTATATTTATAGTTATAAGTTAGGTTATATAATAATATATATATATATGTCATGTGAACATTTTTAATTTATATGATTTTTTTTTTGCTCGTAGCATCGTAGCATTCCACGTGTCTGTAATATCATAAAAGCATATAGGTATGACGACATATATATTACATTTTTTTTTTCAATTCGTAAACTTGTTTCAATGAGACCATCAGTTTTTTGAGTATTATTATTCCACGAACGGTAAAGATCGGTATTTATATTTATGATTTTTTCCAGGCATTAATCGTTCTACCAAAGTAAACCATAATTAATAATTCGGTAATTAACACCAATCCCTTTGATGTACTACAGAAGTTATTAATACTAGTTTTTTTTTTACTCTTATTCATAAAATACCAAGAAAAATGATGTCTGCATTTGAAATTAATAAATCAATTGACGTTCACATCTATTGTCCAAACTGATTGATTGTCTACAGCCCAAAAAAAAAAAGAAAAAAAGAAACATTTATGTAAGGATCCATAACATTGTTTTATACTCGATATGTATGACAGAAGAACAGATGATAATATTTTACTGAGAATATTTGATTT
This sequence comes from Pemphigus obesinymphae, assembly GCA_025469235.1. Classification (NCBI taxonomy): domain Eukaryota; kingdom Metazoa; phylum Arthropoda; class Insecta; order Hemiptera; family Aphididae; genus Pemphigus; species Pemphigus obesinymphae. Next base: position 89,786 of record JAIPRL010000689.1, read on the forward strand.
TTTTTTTTTTAAACAATTTTGATTCGGAAGTTTACGTGTGGCCTCATATCCTAAATTGGAACTTGGAATAAAAAATGAAAATTCGAGTAAAAATAGTCGTTTATTCAGTTGAATGCCAAACAAAAAAAATAAAAAATAAATAAAATCTACGAATGATCGTTAATAATATTATTATTATTATTATTATTTCGGTGTTGTAAAACCGAAGCAACTACATTGGACACGATGGACGGCGATTAGTCAGTGCCAAAACGTCGCATGGTGGTAGACGACATTAAGTCGTACAACGGAAAGCACTTGTAAAACATAGCTTGTTAACCCTCTCCCCCTAGATACGACTCAGGAAAAATGAGTTGTTTTACATGTGCATGTCTTCCAATTCTCCTCGTCCCTTTCCCATCCTTCGTGTAGTGCTATTTTAAAACTACCGATATTAAATGCTTAATTAACTTTGATCGTGTAAAACAGCAGAGACTATAATATTATACTTATACCCCATGCGACAATATAATATAGTTTTGGCACATTTCGCTGTAGAACTACACACGAGATTTGTACTGAATATATTCGTGCATGTAACATTGCAGCAAACAATCGGTAATACTAATGCACCATTCGTAATATATTATTATATACAAATGTTTCGTTCACGTAAAACATCGAATAACAATGTTTTAAGTATATACTCTCTTTTTTTTCCAAATGACATATTATTACGCGGTGCAAAATATACAGTGGACATTTCGAAAAATGTCAAGCCGGTATACACATACAACGTAACTGGTTGTGTTAACTATATACTGATGGACAAATCTCAATTAAAGATAATGTTAATAAGGAACATTGTCACTGACATGTGTTTCTGACAAAAATGATAAAATTATATATGTAGTAAATATTATTTATATGTTTACGTGACGTTTCAACAAAAAGAGTATGTATTATCTATTCAGGCTTGTTAGCACGCGCATCTTGTAAACAATAGTTTACTACAAATACTTTATGTATGAGAACGTGTAAACATACATTTTAGGTACATGGAATATTAAATAAACATATATCATAATGCACATTATATGTATGAAGTTGGGTTAGAGATTCTTAGGGACAAGTTGTAACGTCTATAATTTTGAAAAACATTTTGAATCAGAACAGAATATATTTAAATATTAATATAAATTTAATGATAATACATCGGTATACATGTATAAATATTGAATATGATTTGTCACTATATTGCAGTATATTTAGTTATAGTATCAAAGGTTTAATTTACAAAATTAATTTGCAAAACATATTCATTTTAATTGATTACGGGTTATAAATTTAGGGTATAAGGGATAAGGTTCATAAATTTGAATGAATTCAATTTTAGCTAGAAAACCTAATAAAAAATAATTAACACGGTGTTGAAAAATTAATCCATACCAGATGTAAGCCACAAAAATTAAATAGGATGTTTTATTTTAGTGTTTCAAGACATCTGAATACAATTTATTTTAAAAATTGAAAGAAAAATATATAATAAGCATATTATAGACTATATAGTGCATGTTTATAGAATATAAATAGCTAATTTGTAATCAAATAGTGTAGGAATTCAATAGTTTTTATTTATTACACTTATTATTCATTATCAAGTTCATAGTAATTAGTCATAATCATTAGTTATAATTAATAACAATTAAAATAGGTTTAAAACAAATTATTTGACCTATGATATGAATGGAGCAAAACAGACTTCATTACAACGTTCCCGCTATAACTAATGCTATGATGAAAGTCGATCCAAAACATATGTCACAAAAATACCCAACATATAGTTAAACCTAAAGCCAACCAACCTTGAGTCGTAACGTAAAATAAGGTAATAAATCAGTAGGGACACCCTATATTCTTCTCAAATAACACCAAATTCCCGAAAAGATTAAAAATTCAATACGGCTTCTTAGATCATGTTTATTTCTAAATATTTTCACCCTTACCCTTAATACATTCTATACTTTGGTACAGCTTTACACAAAGAATTATCATTATTATTTGTATATGACTATAGTAATAAATTATAATAGTTAAAAATCATTAACACTGAATTGAGAAAGTATATTTAAATTATACATTATTATGATTAAAATTCATGAATATAAATATATACTCGTACTTAAAAAATATAATTATTACAGACATGATATACCTATTATAGGTAGGTAATAAAAACAATTAAGCCAATACCTAAGACAGTATAACTAAAACTCGAGTGTAAAAATTTACAAATTATAATTTTAATATATTTAAATTAATTTTAAAATTAATCTAAATATAGCTCCCTACCCGTATCCTACATTTTATTGCTGTATAATCACAATATTTTCGTCTAACGGGCATCTAGACAAAATTGTGAAACTTATTAGGTATTAAAATCTGAAAATGGATTTTAATTTGTCAGCCCGTCTTCTAGGGATCGATCGAAGCATTTTTCTTTAACATTAAATACTGAAATATGCGGTCAATATTAGAACGCGTATGTGATAAATAACATGACCAAAAACCGTTTATTTTAAATTCGCCTAGATCGATCCGTAGTAGACAAATCGATAAATTGAACTTTTTTCTGAATTTAAATCTGACTTTCAAAAGTGCTGCCGTTTTTTTATTGCTTTTAGGTCGATTTACAAGTTGATGTTGCGATATGCAAAGTCGTCTTAAATATTCCAATTAGATTAAATTAATATAAATGAAATCATTGTAAATTTACAAGAAGGGAAAATGAACACTGATGGATAATGTTAAAATATGTCAAATTAATTTTTCGAAACGGATCAATGTTTACAAATTATTGTAAATAATGTAAATCTTTGTAAATTATATTATTTAACAGAAATTTTAGAAATGTTCTATATGCGAAATGAGTTTTAAAACTTTATATTATAATTTTTGTTTTCTAAAATTCCTTCACTTTCTTATGTAACTATAGAGTATGTATACAGTTAATAGTAAGACAACTCACCAAAGAAAAGTAAAACATGACATGAGTTTGTAATAATAATTAAAACTCCTAATGTAATTATTTATAACTAGGAAAACTTTAAAAAAAAAAATAATAATGATAGTTTACAAGTGTAGAATTCTAAAAAATATAATCATCGTAAATTCTAATTCTGTACATTACATAAAATAATCATGAACTGTCAAAATGCATCATTGTAAATATTATCGCGATTACAAGTTTCAAAACCCACACCGATATAAAGTATAATCAAATGAAAATCCTATATCGTCAGTAAAATTAATATGAACAAAATTAGGATATTTACTTCACAATGTTTATAAGTTTATTGTTCGATAACTGGACGGAAATATAGGAGCAATCGAATAACGAATTATCGTAGGAGGGCCGTGTATTTTATATAGCGATGTGTTTAATATGTTTATATCAATGAATTGCAATGAGGCCTGGAACAGCAGTCGTATATATGTATATATGGATAAGAAGGAAATTGGTCGAGGGGGTTTTCGAAAGAAAAAAGGGGGCTGGTTAACGCCTTTCTCTGCATTTCCACATCCTTCTGTCACAGTTCTTCGGCACCGCTCCGGAGGGGGGGGGGCGGTCAACGTCGACATTTCCGATAAAGAAGGGGCGGGAGGTGCGTGAGGAAGATATATATATATATATAAAATATAGAGGTGGATGGGTGTGTTGCCGAAAAACCATAAATTGGCGGTTTCTCCGCACAACCAATTTATTTGCAGGATAGGCGGCGGGATATATACAGCGCACGCTGCACTGCACCGTACATTCGCGCGCGGCACAATACGACACGACAACAGATGCAGGACTCGGTGTAAAACAAAGGTCCCGCGAGGGCGAAGCGGAAGAGTGGCGGCGGTTGCGGATTAAAAGGGTTCGTTGGAGAAGACGGATCGCCCTATGACCCGCCTATTCGCTTTGTGACAGCCTCTCCCCGAGGACCATAATAATATATCACTGGCACGCGCTTGAACCATATATATATATATAAATAAACACGTAAACATATCTCTACACTACTACTGCTCTGCTCTGCAGCTATCACGTTCTCGAGTCAGTGATAATATTGAAGTTTGAAGGGTGTCAGAAACGCGCGTACGGCCGCTAAAATAATGGACTTGTTGTTTTCGAAAGGGAACCGCCGCCGCCGCCACACAGCGACCGTATCATTGCTGTTGGGCGCGCGCGCGTCCGGACGTATAAACAAACAATACGTATTATATATATATATATAATATATATAGCTGATTGAATAATGATTTTTTTTTTTTTTTTTTATATAGATAAAACCACGGAGAGCATTTGGTGTAAGTCGTTTCGATTCTAGAATTACCATAATACACAATGATGGTGACCAGAATAAATGATTTTGTGAGCATTTTTTTTTTAAGCCAAAAATCTTTATATTAGTCGTCGTTAATTCCAAATATTGACAGATTGATTACCTACGCGTAGTATATAACATTATGATACAAGCCTCGATTTATTTAACTTATTCGTAAAATGTAATAGGTACTGCGCGAGATAAATTGAGAATCGGTCATTTTTATAATTTTCTAAATTATTCACAATTATACAGAACGTTAAAAAATAAATATTTTTCAACTCTTCTATATAATTAAACTAAAAGCCTATATTAAAAATACGTTATAAAAATTATCGGTATTTCGTCCCAATAAATTATTCGACAGCAATAACATAAAATTGAAATTGAAAAATATAATAGAATATATATATTCTAATATATTTATATAAAAATGTAAACTGAAACATTGAAAAAATATTAATGAATATATTATACTTATACAGGCTGTGATAATATGCATTTTGTTCGCACAAATTCTATACCTATACATCTATTGTATTTGTTTGTTATTGAACTTATAATGATTTATTATAATATAAAATAAAATATCATTAAATCAAAGCCTATAGACTACATGTACGTGTTCCAAATTCATCTTAATACGTTATAGCTTATACAATATACATGAAGTTATAACACAAGTTACGTGTACAATATACAAACGTAATCAATAAACTATATGAAAAAATAACTTTATTCAGATCATTCAAATCGAATGCCTATATCAACGACCCCTTTATGGTCACCCCATAACTAGCAGGACGAATTACATTATTTTAAGCCAATCATAAGAACTGCTTTTCATCTTTCGACAATCTAGTGACTTGCAAACATTCAGAAAATATACGCCTATACAATACACACATGATATACGAAACACTAGCTTTTGGAAGCTTTTGTACTTATACTACATGGTTAAGAATTTGATATATATATATTATTATTATTGAACCATTAATAATAAATTGATTAAACATAGTACGTAAATATGAAATACAAAAATAATCTGCAGGTTTTGAGTACACCGTGAAATTTAAATTAACATAAACACTTAACAGGTATTTATAATTAAAAAAGACAAATCAAAACATGAAATGTATGAATACAATTTAATACAAAGAACTTAATTATCTATATATTGATATAATTACAAAATTAATTGGTTTTAAAATGTGTAGTATGCTATTGAGTTACCAATAAATTAAAAGAGAACAAATATATAGATAAATCGATATAACTTGTTTAATATATACCTATACAGTATACAGAGTATTACAGTAATATGTTAGTATTAATGTAAAAACCATTTAATAAATAAAACTACATTATATATTTATCTTTTTTTGTATAAACAGATTTACATATACTTAGTAATGAATATGACAATTTACAATATTGTATATTATATAGTACGAAAATATTACTATAAAACAATCACAATGCTACCAACTACTAATATTTTTTTGTACGTTAATTATAATAGACGTTTAAAGAAAAATGGAATTTATTATGTTTTTATCCAATAAAAAAAACTAAGCATAACATTTCTAGATACTTAAAAACATTATTAATTATTAGATGAATTATCAAATACTATAGTAATTGACTTAAGCTAAAATTTATATTTATTCGAATAACATTTTTTTAAAAATCAATAGCTACCAATATCTTTGGGACTTATTTTGAATTAAAAAATGTTAATGTACAATATACCGTTTTAAAAATATCACTAACATTATTAAAACATTAATATAGACAGAAATGATCAGTGATAAAATATAAACCCTAATTAAATTATAGATTATATTGTAACATAAATACTATTAACAGTATAACTAGTTAAAGTAATTTTTGCAACTTATAATGTTATACTTATACTTCATATTTGACAGTATAATGTTAAATATTTGAGAAGACGTGACACCCGTATTTGCTTTTTCCATCTAATCAAATAAATTAATAATATACGAAATTTAAGTTCAGCATTTTTATTACAACTTTGTTGTTTTTAACATTCAAGTAAATTAACCTATTACATTTATTATAAGATCATTATGCAGTACCGTAAATTTTTTTCTGAAATTTTAATTTTTTAAAGAGATATATCTAACTATTTTTACATTACATTAATTTAAACAAATATATTATCATTTAAATTGAAATTTCAAAAAGAAACGTTATGATAATCATCTCACTTATAAATTTTGTAATAGGCAAATTTACAATAATATTAAAAGTTGTAATAAAAATGCTGAACTGGAATTTTGCATATTATCAGTTGGTTAGACGGAGACGGCAAATGCGGGTATCATGTCATCTTAATAGTATACATACATATACATACCTATACCGGTAGTTTCTTAATTTTCGTAAACCGAGTATGGAAAAAAATGTATTTGAAATGTTAAACAAATAAATTTGCAACTAAAATACCGATCATTTAAAAAATGCCCACAGATTCAAAGAAAAAAATATTTTAAAAATAAAAGAGTTGTATTGTGATTTGTGATGTATATATGATACAAATAAATGTAAACTGTAGTTACTGGTCAGAAAAAATTGCACCGAGGAAGTTCAGCTATCATTAATATATATATATATAATTTTTTTTTTGAGTATCACATATTCACATCATATAGTTCACATATCCTACCCAATTAAATAATATTTCTGAAAAATATTTATTTAATAAAAAAAAAATCCGAAATATAGGAGAAAAACGGGGTTGAACCACGAGAGTTCTATCTATTACAGCCTCGAGTTCAGAAATATATATATATTTTTAAATTCAATACTACGACGTCAGTCAAATATTGAACGTGTTCGACATTTTAACGGATTCGTTTCGTTATACCTATACGTAAATAATAATTACTATAATATTACGTTCGAAATTTGTATTCATATAATATATAGACGTACGTACAACAAACAAGTTGGGTATATGAAACGTTAATATAATATCGGTACCTATATATATATATATATATATATATATATGGAGTTAATTATATGGAGTTAATCAAGATTAGTGTTTTAATTAACATTATATTAACCCTCGTTTCCCTTAATTCTGTTACGCGTCAAATAAATATTGTATGGTGTATTTGATAGTTTCCAAAACGCGTTTAACGTGCAAACCGTTTTTATTACCGTTATACTATAGGTAAACGCCAAATTATTTACAAATTCACTGGTACCTATAAATATATTATATAATATTATATTGTATATATAGGCTGAAAGCTGAATGAATTTCGCAAACAACGAGACGGGATATAGTATAGGAGGAGATGGCGTGTGCGTGTGTTTATGTATAATATGTAGTAGTTTATTGTGAAAATCGATGGGATCGATGGTTTGTTTGGACGGCGGGAAGGGTAGGGCACAAGACGCACGGGGCGGCGGCGGCGGTGGTGGCGTTTCGGGAAAACCGTGTCCGGCAACGGCGCGGCGGCGGAATTAATTGAGACCCATGTACGTCCCGGAGGCATCCCGCAGGCCGAATAATATTATTATACACGAGAACCACCAGTCGGTATATTATTCGACAGTATATATATATATATGTATACAGGCTACGGGTAAGGCTATAATATATATATGTGTGTGTGTGCGCGCGTATACGAGGATAAAGGAGAGGATGGGGTAGGCGGTAGGTATATATTGTATATTATAGTCGGCACGACAACAGACTTGTTTTGCGGGCGGTTGGCAAGAGATTCCCGCCTTTTGGCACGGGTCCCCCGGTTTTCGGGGCTCGGACATTAATTAAAATATCCCCGGGTCCGGCATTTTAATCGCGGGGGACGATTCCCCCGCCTCCTCTCCACACTAACACTGTTTTCACCACGCCACACACACAACTCCTCGGTGTCCTCGGGATGATTTAATTACTATATACACTATATATATATACACACACTATATACGGACGTGCGTTTGTGTGTTTATCGGCCGCACAGAGATCCCCGACCGTCAGAGGATCAATTTACATATTGGGATTTGCATATTCACAGCCGTCGGTTTTGATTATCAAATTTGTCGCAAACCGTATATTATATATTATATGTATACTTATGGCTTGTGTATATACCCCAATCCGGGGGGGGGGGACGAGTTTTTCCGGTCCCTTCATATAATCCGATTGCCGGACGTCCTAAGGTAAAGTGCGAAAAGGAATACGATTTCCCCGTGTGCGTCGACTATACATTATATACCCGTTGACCGGCACCGTCAAGGTGAAATTCTCATAACACCATTTGTGGTGGTGGTCGTATAAAAACACTCGGAGACATCTCCATACGTATATTCAAAAAAAAAAAAAAAAAAAAAAGGTCAACTATATAGGTACGTACTTATATAATGTACATATTCTCGTATTTCCTTCTATATGTTTTGTCACAACTCATAATACCAATATATACTTATATATATATATATCTATAGTATTACAATTTAATTATAAAATTTGACGTCCAGAATTTCGTACGTTTTTAACATTTATAAGTCTAAAATAAATATATAGGTAGGTGGTCATTTTAAATAAATTCAATTTTTATAAAATAAAAAGATTTAAAGTATCTGCACATACCGTGCATATCCAAAAACTACCCAATTACGTGTTCGTCGTTTTACTCAATACTATTTGGAAACCAAATCACCTCATATATGAAGCAGAAAAAAAAAAGAATTGTAAAATACAGTCCTATTAATAAACCTAGTAGTCAGTATGTATAAGCGAGTTTTAAAAATTAATCTAAAATCTCACTTACCTAATTTTAGAATAACATAGAAAATATGACTAAAATCTGAATGAAATAAATTTTAATACTCTAATTCATCTGATAATATGTACCTAAAACCTAACTTTTAGAAATTTATCAAATAAACGATTCAGAGACTATAATGATTAGAAGGCAGAAGTTATACATTTATTGTGAGATTATGTTTATAATATAATTTGAATTAAAATTTAAAATGTACCAACATAATACAGAAGAAAAATAAATTTAACTTGGGAATTCGTTATAACGATCAGTTGTTATCCACTTCCACTGCTCTATTGTTATTTTATCAATAATATCATAAAAACAATAGAAATTCACGATAGCGATCACGCAATTATAAAGACACCATAATTCTAAATAAGCATCTTTATATGGGTATAAGAATTAATTTGCTAGATAGGTTATTTCTGCAATGAAGTTAAAATGATACAAACCTAAGTGAAAGTAATAAATATATACTAAAACATTAAATTTTGAATCTGCTAAAATTACTAAATGCAATTTATTTTTTGTTTTTATTGTTATAAATATTTTTAATTCAAACTCAATCAGTATATAATAAATAAAAATGAGCTACTGATTTTTTTTTTTTATATTATATATTGTGAAATGATTAATAGCGACATTGAAAATTGAACTTTACGTAGGTACATATTGTAATAATATATATATAATAGGTACATGTAGATTTATATGACCTAAACCACGTTCGCGGTTTACCATTTACTTTTTTTTTATAATCTTTGTTACTCAATTGTGTATATTATGCATCTCTATAAATGCTTTCATCTTAAATTAAATCTAATCCCTACTTGTTTAGATAAAAATAAAAATTATGTCGTAATACAAAAACATGCAGTCTTACCTTAAACCTTGCAATTCGAGGATTTTCAGAAGCCATTTTCGCCAAAGTCTGATAGTCACATTGTGCTGCTTTGATGACCCATTCTTTAGTCTTAGGATCTAACTGTTAAAAAAATGTAATTAGTAAAAAATAGATATATATATATATCTATATATATAAAATGCGATTTACCGAAGTCATAGAAAGAGTATCTTCTTCGTCTTTATCGTTCTGTAATAAAAGAAAAAATACAAATATATATATGACATGACATTGGTACAATATAGAAACAGTTTAACCAACTTATAGTTATATATTTTATATACCAGCTAGCGGTTTGTATAGGTTCCCAAAAACATTGGTCAGCAATTAAATTAATTTACGTGCGTTTTCTCCAGCCAATTACGTTTTCATGACCCCGATACAATTTTCGACACATAAGACTTATAATATATTATTATACATTTTGTATTTTGGCTTACTGCCCCGTTTCTACTGTTTATATTTCAAACCCTCCTTTTTTTGGCCGCAAGTTATTAATTATTCTAATAGCCAGAAGGGAGAGAATTTCAAGACCTCTTTCTGTTGTCACTCTATTAATCTTCAGGGGGCGCGACAACACGGAGATTTATGGTGCTATTTTTTCTCTATATTTTATACACGGAGAAATAGTTGGTTTTCGTGTAAATACTGCACAAGGCAACGAATATATATACATATAATATATTATATAATATACCGTCTCTGCAATTATCCAAAATGGATATTTGAGTGAATTGTTTGTGTGCATCTTCTAAAATTAACATAAATATAAGGAAAGCATTCATATATATATATATATAAATACTAGAGGTGAACCATTTGTGGTCCGCGTGTAGTATACGGCCCAGGCTATCGTTTGACATTTTTATCATCGAAATATTTATTTTAACTAATATAATTTAAATCGATAGGTTAATTTTATTTCGGAATATTTCGGAAAATTAATCAATAATAGATCATATATTAAACTTAGATATTATAATTCTTATCATATGCACTAAATATATATATATGTTATATTTTTTTAATTAATCTGTTTCGCATAGTAATAGAAAATCATTTTTTTTTCTCTGGCCCATAATAATTTTAAATTCTAAAACCCTGCTTTAGATACACGATCGTACATTTTTATGAAATTAAATATAAAAACCATGATGTTTCATAAGCTGACACACACCGTGGATACGTAATATATAATAACCCATTATGTGAACATATTAAAATCGGTGACGAGAAAAAATTTCATCATCATGATCCGTGACAAATTTCTTTTGGATTAAAGAATGGGGAGGATTTCGAATACTAATGGACACGTGTACGATGCACGTGTATTTAGGGGAGAAAAATGTTGAAAGCTAACGTCTTCGGGCGGCGTGCGGACACGCGGCAACAGCGTCGTGGCCGCCGGGCAACTTGTTGCCGCGGATCATTAGATTTCCGCCCTACACTCAAAACCGCACGGTAAGTGGCGGTTTTTCTCTCATATTTTCCCCCCAGAGGCCATTTCTCGTTAGTAACGTTATTATTATAAAACGTCAGTAAGGGATTAAATATAAAAATAATATTAACAATAGTAGGTATATAGTAATAATTATAAAAAAAAAAACTCGAGTAGAATATATGAAGGGCAAATTGTAGGTTATTTTTGTAGTGCCTCATAAGGTATACCTGTTTTAAAATTAAAATATTGATGAAAAAATTTAAAAACAAATTTTAATAAAAACGAGAAACATAAGTAAAATTCAAACTTCGAAATATTTTACCTATATACACATGCATATTCATTGTTAATTTTAAAGAGGTAAACATTACGCGCATATAGTTTCCTGCTATATTATGTAGGCAAACTAGTATCGCCGGTAGATGTTATGATGAGGATAGACCACATTTAATTTATGTATGAGTGCCATCTTAAAGTAAACAAAATACCTATATACACCTATATTACTTGTCATATAACATAGTACTAAAATAACTAAATCAGCAAACAAGTTGGGTCCTAATGAAACATTTTTAACTAGTGTATTTTAATTTGTCGTCTAATTTTACTTAAAATTTTTAATAAGATATATTTTAATAATATAATAAAATTATTTAATTATTCCTTACTTAATAAATTAACAAATAATATTAACATTATAAACCAACAATATGTTATATTTTATAACCTATATAACAAAATGTTATTAAAATTCAAAAAGTATATCTATATATAAGTACATATTATATAATTTGTATGCATTTTACGATATTCTATGTATATTGTTAAATTTAAAATTAAGCTGATATCTGAAGATACCATATTATACTATAATATTAAATTTAAATTATTATTGAATGAGTATCTATGCAAATATATCCTATAGAAATTGTACTTCAAAATAGCAACATAAAGTTAATATATTAGGTACATTATTATCTGCTCGTTGATTTAAATTTAATATATAATATATTTTACAAATAGTAAAACCAGAAAAACGAGTTACTACGTTAACAAAGCAATGTAGGTGTTTGATTTCAATGGAAACGTTATCCTCTTTCCGCTCTAAAACTGCTGACTTTTAACAATGATAATATAATGTAAGATATGTATATATATATAAAATTTAATATCATATTTAATTTCCTATTTTAAAAAAAATAATACAATTTTTAATAAAAGTATTTTTCAAATAATTATTTATCTATTTTATATTTTTATTAGGTAATGTGCAGTTCATTTCAATCAAATACACATTATTTTAGATTTTGAATGGAGCTAGTAAGTTATATATTAGTTTTGCGGTGACATTTTCAAAATATTATAAAAAGTTTCCTAAAAGTTTCATAAAGCTAAGTATACTTTTGGTTAAAATTTATAATTTATCATACTTTAGCAATACATAAAAATATATAATACAAAAAACGTGACATCGTTTAGGCTCGTTTTTAGAATATAATAACAATACACATTTAACAATATAAATTGCGTAACTAACGAAATAACTCATTTCGAAAAATAATATATCAAAATTATATACTAGCTAAGACTTTTATAAAATGACTAAATTTATATAAATAACACTTATATTTAATATATAAAATGCAGGCCAATTTTTTTTTTTTTTTTAAACAATAAATAATAACTATTTAGTTTAAAGAATATAATAATAATAATAATTTTATAATATAAAAATATATATCACATTTATTTTGTAGTTTTTATATTATTGATTTATTCAATAAACTTTTTTACTAATTAATTTTAAATATTGAAAAAGAATGAATACCTATAATATTATCGGTATTTAACTACAATTAAACTAGGTATAATAGTTCAGTAATGTTTTATAGTTTTAAAGTTCATACATAGGCTGATATTGAGAGGGGACCAAATTTATATATATATATATTTTTTTTTTGTAAGAATTAATTTTTATTAATAATTTAGTGGTTTAGGTCTTTTTTTTATCAAATGTCCTCAATTTTGATAGAGTAAAAACTAAAGTCCCCCTCACACACACGCGTGACCAAATATCCGCCAATGAGCTCATTGCCTATCACAATTATTATAATAATGTTCCATATTATATGATTATAAGTATACCTACAATAACCAATTTTAATACTATTTTACAAATATCAATACATATTTTATAAAATTCAAATTTAAATTATCTATAATCAAATTAATCATATGATATAAAAATTAAATATTTTTAAAATTTGGTATTAATAATAAAATTATAAATTGTTTCAATACTTATAAAAAAAAATTGAATATTTTACCTAAATTAAACTTACGGAAATAATATTGGCATACAAATTTAAAACACTGTGAAAGACGCTAAAAAAATGTTTGGCTTCTATTTTTTTTTAATGGCTTCTTTATGTGCACATTGCAAAAATTATCGGAATTTTATATCCGTCACCCAAATAATCCCCTAGTGCAATATTGACAGAATCGATATATCATAAGGTTTCGTACAGCCAATAAAACACGCACAATACTGGTAACACTATCACGAATTGATATTTTGCATTTCGAAACACCTTGTAAGCAAAATCAGTAAAAGGGAACCGTAATCCAATTGATAAGCTAATTGATATCGAAATAAGGTTTCGATTTATACATTTACCCCAACGAGATTTTTATACTATTGATTTTGTTCATTGTATATTGTTATTTACATAGTACGAATATACCAAACATTGTTCAGAGCGTAATTTATTAACGTACCACCTAAAAATAGTAGAGGGAAAAAGAGTCTTGAAAAGAGGTAATTTAAATGATACCCATTTCTCAAACAAAATAATTGCTCAAGACCGTAAATCACGTATACGTTGTATAGCCCAAAAAACTGTTTGGTTGTCCGATGTCAAATGTTTTTAAGAACTACATAAATCTTGGCCAAAACCTACGTTTTGATAATTTATATACGCTTAATAATAAATAAATAAATATATAATAAGGCTAAATTGTTTATATTTAATTTAGTAGCGAATATCTGTCAAAATCAGGTAAAAAAATGTCTTATCTTTTAAACTAAATTTACTAAAATGTTTTCTTTTATTATTTTTGTAAGTTTGCCAATTTTCTATTAAAGTTTTCTATATGACAACATATTAAATATTTTCGTAAATATTTCTGTAGCCTTTCCAAGAAGTTGAACACTATACAAAAATATAATTAGCTAATACATGAATTATTAGGGGAGGTACTTGGAATCATTAGTTATTTAAATATAAATAGTACACCAAATTAATGTTCTCTCATCAATAATATGGGTAGCAGAGTAATCTAAAACAAAACAATATGTAAGCATTATAATATGTATAGAATATTGTTTTCCAATTACCACCTGAAAATGCACTAAAATATTTAACGAATAAATGTTCTCTAATTATAAAAAAAATATTCATATAAGAAAAAAATTAATATAAAACAAAAGAAATAAAAACTATTAAAACATTACATTTTATAAAAAATTTAAAAAAATATAATTAAAAACGACATAAAAGTAATATATTATTATATATTATCTTCTTAATGACTTGTGTAAATTTAACTTTTAATTTGTGTATATATTTAAAAAATAAATGATAAATACATTTTCAATATTAATGTTGAAATATTTAAAAATTATCATTAGTACATTGAATTATTGACATTTCTTTAAAATTAAATACAGACGTTACCTGCAGATGTCTATAGAAAATTTTAAATAATTACCTCAAAATCGCGATTATAATTTATAATATAAGGGAGAGAGAGAGACATTATTTTGTTCTCCAAAGATACAAAGGACTAAGCTTATATATTGCATTATTTTATACGATTTTTAATTTTTAAGTGCCTAACATTGACATTTCCATTCATTTTTTATTTTAGTATTATATAGATCTGAAATAATGTTAATAATTATTGGAAATTATAATGTACAAAACTATTGAAATTTGGATAATGTTAATAATTTCTTGTATTTTTGGTTTGTATATGTCATATTTTAATTTGGGTAATCTGAAAACAATATTTTATAAGACTAATATATTTTATTCGTATATATATTTCTATGTTAGAATAGAATAATTTAAAAACTAAGAATTATCAACATAATTATGTATATAAAAATATTTTTATAAGGATTTATAATTAATTTTCTCGTATTTTAGGAATAAACAATTCTATTAAACAATTTTAGTCATGTTTTAATTTCACAATGATATAATAATTTTATGTTTCTCTAAAATCATTTGTAGTAATGATAGTAATAGACATTCAAGACAGTAGGTAATAGGCACCGAGTTATTTTAATTTCAAGTTAATCGAATTCACATATAAATTATCTCAACGATCTTGACTAATAATTTTAGATTCTGAGCAAAGCGAGGAATGTATTGGTATTACGATGATGTTTTTTTTATTTAATTTTCTTTTTTTTATGTTTGTACCCAAAAAATCTATAAGAAGAAGTGCTCTGATCATTACATGTAGCACTATTTTCTGGTAGCAAATTGCATCCAGTTGGTACTTTAGAGATGTCATTTTTAGATTTCTAAAATTTTTTAACTTTTTATGATCATTATATTATATAATAGTAATCATATTATTAGTATAATATATAATAATTGTCAAGTATATCAGATTTATAAAATAATTTATCATTGCTTTCAAATAAAATATACCTGTCGTCATTATTCTATACCCAACGTTCGAAGTGCTTCCCAGATTCTTTTTATATAAATTTATAATTTTAATTGGCATGAAATTCATCGTTTTTACAACGATATTTTTAGAAACTTAACTGCATAATTTATATAGAATTTAATATAATAATATTATTTATCTAAATTCATTACTATAATATTTTCAAAATCTCTACTCATAAATTATTTTTAGTAATTGGTACTTAAAATTTAGAAACGCCCTATATAACACTATAATAATTAATAAAACCAGCTTTGTTCGGATTAATTTCTCGAAAACAATGAATGATTTATCATTCATTTCAAATTAAAAATAATAATACAACACTGGCTTGTGCTAAAATGAGTGAAGCGAGACGACAAATAGCAAACATTCAGTCTATCTATATATTTTGTCTGTATTTTTTATTATTCGCTTTTTTCTAATTAATAAAGTTTAATAAAATACGAATAATTATCGTACCTATACAATATATGTATATATATTATAGGCTAATAGGTATTATTATAAATGATAATAATTCAAGCTCATAATAATAAATAATAATAAATACGGATTATTTATATAATGAAAATCGGGAAAAACTTCATACACATTATATTAATGAGATTCTTTAGATTTAAAATAGTATCTAATATCTAATAAATAATATTGCAAATTTAGAATTTTAGATTTCCATCTTAAAGTAATTTTATATTTCTTAAAAGTTAAGATAATACATTTCAGAAAATGCATATTATATTCCAATACATTAAAAGAATCATCAAAACGTTATATTAAGATATTAATCCGAATAAATATACTGCAATGTTTTCTGTTGTTCAATAAAGTATATGTTGCTTATTATTTTTATAAAACGAACTTTAACCATTAAAAACTTTAAAAATTAGATCCTGAACTTCTGATCGCGAATTCTCTTTGGGGGAATTACTCTGTTAATAAATTGACTTTTTCTTATTTATATAATTTCAATTCTTATATTTATCTCAAATTTTTAAATATAAAATAAAATGAATAATTAATGTTTAAAAGTTAAAACTCCAACAATAAATATGTTATGTGTATATTAAAGTGTATTCTGTATAATATATATCTATATATCGAAGAAAAAAACAAATGTGTAAGTAAACATTAAATAAAATGTACGTTTTAATCACAGTATATATTATATAATATAATATGTAAACAGAGCACGTTGAACGTTACACTTAAGACGTTATAGTTTTGTTTTTTAATCCTTACAAAAGTAAAAAAAAAAATGGATTTTCAAAGTGGCTTATGGTCGTCTATAAATGTTTAATTTAAAAACGATAATAATTAGGGCCCGACTGTTGATGACTTTTTTTTTTTAACGTCTTCGTTGATGCTTTCCCAGTTAAAAATATAATTCAATAACATACAAATCTAAATAACTAATTTTTATTTTGCATTTTTTGACATTTTAAGGTCATTTTTTGTTATTTTGGTCATTTTTTTAAACTATTTTTCAATATTCCTCAGAAACTTCACAAGTTTACTATTATTATAATTATATATTTTTATTTTTTACATTAAACCAATTTTCAAAATTCAATATATGTATTTAATTATTTAATACGCATGTATATTAATCGCGATTAAGAAAAAAAATAAATATTTTAAGTAATTTAAACAATTTTAAAGGTATTTTTATGTTTTTAGTTTATAAATTAAATTTTTTAAGGGAATTTTTGTAAGTTTTTAGGGCTATTTTCTAGTTTTTAAGTCATAAATGCATTTTTTAGGGCATCAACATCCGGGCTCCTAATAATAATCAATCAACTGAACACATTATATTATACTATTCGATACCCTCTAATGTCTGTATCGTGTTATAATATAATATGGTACCCACACGAGTAGGTATACGACATAAATATTATTCTAAATAAGATGAGTAGCGAAAAAAAAAATCCATTATCATGGAACGTATATAGCTTTTACGGTCATAGAGACATTGCGGTTTCGTTAAAAATAGTAATGATTCAATGTTCGTGTTTTTAGATTTTTTTTTTTTTAATTTAACTTACCTAATTGTTATTTATTGGTAAAAAATTATAATTTATTAGCCGAAATTAACGCTCACAGTTTATTATGAAGAGTATTTACATTCAAAGCAGTTACGTGTACATAATATATATATATATATATACACGTCTCTTGATGTACAAAAAAATATATACTCTGCACGGGAATACACGTTTTAATGATTACAATGGGTACTTTTTTTATGTTTTTTGAAAAAAAAAAAAATATAAGTACCCACACACACACATACACATATATATATATATATATAATATATTATATGATAATGTACCTATGTATATAAATACACGCGGTTTTCTATATACTAATGAACGTTACCGCTTTTCTCTACCCCTACAGCCCGCCCCGAAATTCGATTCGAGTTCATTAAGTCCCGCGGTGTGTTTAATTAATTAAAATTATCCGCTCTAGGTGGCCATGACGCGGCCGATAAATAACGGTGGCTGTGCGGCCCTTGCCCCGATAAATTATGCAGACCAAATGTTGGGAGTGGACTTATTGCCATAACGTGTCACTGGCCATCGGCAGCGACGGCGTGCAACGATGATGATGGTGTGCAGCACTATATTATATTATATTGTATTATACTATCACGCGGTATACAATCGTCGGTCATGTTAAACGGAAAATTCGCTGGAGAGCTCATGTGAGCAGCTCAATAATAATAATAATAATAATAATAATAATAATAATAATAGTAATAATAATAATAATAATAATTATAGTTATAATAATAATGATAATAACGACTATGACCCGACAGCACTCTCGTCGTATTTTGAATAATAAATTCATACGATTAAATTTATTCGTATTATTAATTTGATAACGAAATTGTAGTGTGTATAGGTTGTATAGACCCCGCCAACAAGAATGGTATCATAGCTATATATACTCGAATTGTACAACGGTCAAGAGATAATACATAAAATAAAATGAACAAATGAAGGGTCCAGCTAGAAAGAACAAGAATAGTCCATTTTTTCGATTGGTTTTTTTGTTTTTAACGTTTTTTGTTGGTCTCGGCGAGTACTACAGAATGATAATAATATCAGAATGCTAAACATGAATAATCCTGTGAAAACCGAGGTTAAAAATATCGTATACAAGGAAGAAACAAGAATAGTCTACGCGCTATATAGGGAAGAAACACGAAAAGTCACAAAATTCATCTTATTTTTCCTGCATGCATGCATTAGGTTTGTGTCGTGTTGATTAATAGATTCTATTCAGTATTGCCGTGAAGTTTATCAGCATATGTTGTATAAAAATGAGCGATTCAGGTGAAAATGCGGAGAAAGTTTATCGCTAAGTGTCAAATAAAAGAAAATGACTGGGAGAATGGCTGATGTTAATTTGGGAAAAATTTTTTTAGTAAGTAATCAATGGATGTAGGGGTTTTGAAAAAACAACAGTTGTTACAAAATGTCATTCAATACATTTTTGACTACGTTACAAAATTTAAAATCTAATTTTCTCAAAATCCAAAAAATGGATTATTCTTGTTATTTCCCTGGACCCTTTAAGTAAGGATAGCTCCCAAATTCAAATGTGCTGAATTCTCGGTTTTTAAACAATAAACTAAAATATCATAAATAATTTGTTTAACTATTATACTTATATATTACAGAAAGTAGAAACCTTAAACCAAAAAAACGAATAAAAATTATAAACATTAATATTAGTCAAAGAATAGTAAGGACGGACAGATTATTATTAGGAAAACCAACTCTTCGAGCGTACTAGATTTCCCGTTTGGTATCGCCCTATAGTAAAAACAAAACGAATATCTACCTCTCAAATAACCAAATCAACAATGTACTTCATCGTAACTATGGATACTACAGACAGATGGACACAACGGGGAAACCCCTAGTTAAATCGAAATATCTCATAATATTATATAAAATATAAAATAGATACATAAAATATAAAAAAAAAAAACAAGTTATGAAGGTTTATACATTTTTTTAGAAATAGCAAGGTTTTAAAATGCTTAATTGGTGGACCCAGATCTGAAATATATTGGTTTTCTGTACATGCTCTAAATAGCAAAAAATTCGAACAGGATAACATCATAGGGTGATCACTTTTTAATTTTTTCGATAACGGGAAAGGAAAACCGCTGAAACGAATTGTTTCCTTGTAATACCAAAATAACTATTGTGTCTAAAAATTTTAATTGTTCACAGAGAATGTGTGTAGTTTACTATTATACAGGCGTCATGAAATTTTCAAAAAAAAAAAATGTTTAACTGTTAAATTAACTATAATAAGGATTAATATTAATCACATATATTATACCGAACTATCGAAGCTCCACTCATTTAATTTTTCGAAAGAAATTATTTATCATTTCTTTCAAATGCAACATATTCAATACCAAAATTCCCTATACCCGGCAAGTGAAGTGTTTTTCTGTCCTCTGTGGCTCAAGTAGAATTACCTATATTGATTAGATATATTCTTTTTATCGAAAATTGCATCTTCAAACCTTAAAATACATTGTTGATAAAACGTGTTATATGTACAAAATTATTAAATGGGTACAATAATTTAATGTCTTCTGGACAAAAAGTTATAGAATTCACCGAAAAGTACTTTCTCCATTTTTCGAGATAATGATAAAAAGAAACTAAAACTACATTAACAGATAATATCATAATTTAATGTTCTATGAATTTAATAGAATATGTATACAGATGTATTGAACAAATTCTGAAGTAAATATGAGTATTTTAAAAATAACAGTTGCGTAATCAGGGTTATTAAAATGAGGAGAAAGTTATTATTATTAGGGTCCCTTATTTGTTAACAAAAACGATAAAAGGTCAATTCATCCCCTAATATTATACACTTTCATTTCCTAAATTTTTAATATTATTCAAACTACAATACGAAAAAATCGGTCTATTGTTATTACTAGATTTGAAATCGAAAATAAAACATTGCAATCGAAAAACGATGCTGAGTGAAGTTCAGTATAATATTATTTTTCGATTTATTAGAATTTTTCATTATTTTTAGTAGTGTTTTTCCTCATGTTTAAGAAAAATATACTGAGAAAATCTATGTGACCTCTATAAACTAAAAAACAATTCATGTCAAAAGTTATTTATATTCAAAAATTCCTACTCGACTCTTACTCAAAAATATGCAAAAAAAAAAAAAAAAATGGAAAACCAACACCAAAATCGTCGGTAATACATATAATAGGTAATACATAAAACGTTTTTGGAAAACAAGTTTTTGAAAATCGCTGAACGACATGAACACTATAATATATAATATAGGTACGCGAGATAGACGAGAGTGGCAGCGACTTATATACGTATGCACATATTAGGGGTATGTTTTATATACAGTTTGGCTTGGCTGATTTATAGCTCGTTCCCCCCGTGCCCACCCAGCTGCTGGCTCGCACCGATTTCATATATTATAATATGGTGTACATAACGATATACAATTTTTTTCACTCGTTTAGTTATTTTTTCCTTCTAACTAACTTATATACGACGTATATATATATATAGAAAGGAAACCGTTTCGTTTTTAATGAGAGCATTGCGCGTGTATACACACGGGTTGTTATATTATACGGATACGTATATAGTGATTTTTAGTCGATTGTGCAGACGATGTTTTGAGGTTATGTACGGGTAGGTACATACTACATACGCGCTGTAACGTTCGAAATAAGAAAAAGACGAATGATCAACATAGTCGAAATTTAATCCTAACAGACCCACTCTTGGGCAAATATCCAAAAAAATATAATATATATGTGTATTAATTTGTCATATATATATATACGGAGCGATACGACGTTAATACAAAAATATCTAAAATATATAAGCACACGTATATATATGTATGTGTGTGCGCGCGCGCGTGTGTATAATTAATATTGAGTACTCAACCGAATGGTTTAAAAGCAGTAATTTGTTTATGTTAAGCCGAATACCGTTTACATCTCTATTAGAAGATGGTTTAGTAGACCGATTGTTTTAAAACCACAGTTAACAGTAATAATATTTACAAACTTATACCTATTCAAATTATATCGTTTAAAGACCAATCAAATAAATTGACAATTAAATAAATAAAATAGATATTATATCTAATAACATTATCTAGTTCCTTGGCTAAATAGCTTTTTACGATATATTAATATTTTTAAGATTTATAGTTATTAAATACAAATCAAACAGTGATTTTTTAACAACTCATAAAACGTGTGAAAATGTCCATATCAAAAACTATACGTGGGGTGTTAGATAATTTTGTTCTTTATAATTTATTTTTATTTCATGTTTCTACAATAATTTCAAGTCGTTAAAAATGAAAAATTCTTACAAATATCGTTATTACACTATAGTAAAAATGATATTGACACATGACTATTTTTAAATTCCTTTAAATTTTCCTAAATTTTTAGACAAAACCCAGATTGGGGGTGGGATAACCCCCCTAAAACTTAGCAAAAGAGAGAGGGCCAGGAGGGATTTTTTATTCGAGTACAGTCCTTGATAGATTTTCAGCTCATTACTTCGTTATTTATAACGGTTTAAAAAATACAAATAAATACACCATTTATAATAGATAATTATAAATATAAAATATACATTTTATAATAGAAAATTCTTTCCTCTACAATTTTTATTTTTAAACTTTTTGTCGTACAAAGAATAAAAAGCAAAATATTTACGAAAATACCATTTTTTTTTTTTGACAAAAATTCACAATATTTTTTTTAAAATGGACATTTGGTAAGTCGTATACCACGAAAATGCATATTACTTTTTTTGTAGATAATTATCTTTTCTACCAATTTTATAAAAACTTAATATTATACGACAAACAAAAAACGAGATATTTATGAAAGGCTATTTCGTGACCATTGACCTCTAATAACCTTTAAAGCCTAAGTGTTAACTCAATAATTTGCAATACAAAGATGTGGACATATGTTATTTATAACGATATTATTATAATATATGCAAAATTTCAGTTTGCCCCTAATTTTTCCGTACAGATGCCGACTTTTCATCTAATTTGACTGAGCTATAACTATTTTATCGCATCACAATACTATTGATTAATACTTATATACCTAAGTACGTACTTTGGTAGGTACCTATATACAATATACATAATTAGTATTTTAACCGGAGTTTTAATATTTTGTTGATAAATTATTACCTACCTACCTATATTTATTTCATTAAAATATCAAGACGCCTCAGTGCCGTATTTAGCGAAGGCCCATATAGTCGCCCCTTTAAAATTTTATCAAAATCAATTTAATTTTGACGAATGATCAATTTTTATTGTTTATTTTCAGTAATACCAAAAGCGCAATTTCAATCATTTTTGGGGAAATTGAAAATTGTTTTAAATTTATGTTTGTATGCCTAAAATACGTGGAGCATCCTTGTTCCCCCTTAGATCCACACCTGCGATATGTTATTTCACAAAAAATCGGGTGATATATTTTTATTAGTACCCTGTTCCCCCGAAAATATATTCTATATACACCACTGAAACGCATTAACAATTATTATTGGATTACTAACAATATTTAATGCTGAATAATTACAGAACAAAATACTGAAAATTTGTTCAATTATTCGATTACTGTTTGCTGATGATTATTCAATCAATCGATTATTTTGTAAATGTAAACAATTAAATATTTATCTATTATTCAACTAACTACTTTAAAACAATTAACTATATAATTATTCAGACTTATACAATTTATAATATAGTCTTGATTTCTAGAATACTAGAATCTCACTATTTTGATAGAATTCTGATCAAATTTCGATTTATTAAGAGTATTTTTAATACAGTGCTCATAAAAGTTTATTACATCTCGAAGTTATTCATTCTATCAAAAGAAATATTATCGTAATTCATGTAGTTAATGAATTCAAAACGTTAAAAAAATTACGCTTTTATTATAATTAGGTATCTATATCAATTGTTAAAAACTTGGATTTTTTATTGTTCTAAACTTCCTCTTTTTGGGACATTAAAATAAGTTAGCACTGTGGGAGGGCCGGAGGGGGGGGGAATTCGAAATACGGCTTTGTTCCATAGTAACTATGATAACAAATTGTAAGGATAGACAGACAGACGAACTGATAAACGAACATAACGAGAATATAAGGATTCTAAACTCCGTATAGAAACATAAATTCAAAAAAACGAATAAGAATTACAAATATTGATATTCGTAAGAATTGTTAAGACAGATGGACGGGCACAACAGGGATTTAAGAATTCTATAACCATTCGATAAAATTATGAATATAAGTTGTTTTAAATAAAAATTTAAATGGAATACCTTGTTCAGCCCCCAATATAATAAATTACATTTATTATCTATTTCGATAATTCGAAAATTAACTACATAAAATAATATAATACAATTAAAAATAATTTTTACAAAAATTTAATTCAAGAATATCGTAATTTCCTATGAGGTAAAGTGTTGTTAAATTAATTTAAATTTTAAATTAAATTGTATGAAAAAAAATATGTTTATATAGTCAAAAATAAACATAAGTGATATTTTATAGTTCTTTTACAAGATTGAAGAAAAGCTTCCATTGACACTACTCCAAATATTTTAAATTAAAAGATTATATTTTTAAGAAATTTATATAATTAAATTAGATAAATTATCATAATTACAAAACGTATATTGTGGGGTAAATGGAACACCAAATTAACAAGTTCAACTTTAACTGATTACTGCACTTACATTTTTATGTTTATAACCTTACTAATAGATTATATCTATGATATAAAATACAAGGAATTTAAATCAGTTCTCACTAGTGACAATGATATAAATTTAAATTTATGGGGTAAGTGTATAAAACTATATTTTTTAAACTACATAATGATGTTTTAAAAATAAAAGTATCACAAATAATAAAAAAATGACAGCACTTCTAACATTTTAGTTTTTATAACATAGTTTTGTTAGATTACTTATTACCTAATTGTAATCAATACTTTTGACCATGCATAACTGACAATAACAAAGTAATTAAAATAACAAAACAACTTAGTATAATACTTAAATTATTAAAGATTTACTTTCAGTCTTTTAGTGAAGACTCTTAGCAACTATATAAATTAATATCAAAATGAAAACAAATTTTTATGACTTTTTTAATAAAATATTTATACAAACAAGTGAAATACGTCATTATGCACTTTTTCATATTGATTGTTTCACTTGTCCTATTAGTATTTTTTATGGAGAAAATGCATAATTGATCAATTGTATCAGGAAATTTCAAAAAAAGTAATTTTAATTGTCTTACCATAAAATACAAATAAAATAACATATACTCATAAAATTTTAAAGAACAAGTTTGTTAAAAAAACATAAAAATTTTAAAATGAAATGAAAAAAAATATGATATATTAACAGACCCGATTTTGATTATGTGATACCATAGATTGTATATACAGTATACATATATATTGTAGTAAATAGTAGAGTGTAAAGAATATTTTTCCCCTTCTCAACGGACATTTTTGTATTTTATAGGACTCAATTAGCCTCTTGCCCCAGTTCTTCACTTATCCCACTTTACCTTATCACTAAAATTTAATTTGACTCTAAAACACTTATTTAAGTAAAAAATGATCTAACTTACAATTATACAATCATTTTTATGGTAAAATATATTAATGTATATATCATACATGTATAAATGATAATTATATATTTATATATATCTAAGTTTAAATATATAGCCATGCACCCATGCTTGATTCTAATATAATTTTTTATTTTTTTAATTATTATTATTATTCTATCATAAAATAAAAATTGTAACATTATTATATTTAAATAAATATTGCATATTCATTCTTCATAAATCGCCTATTTTATATTAATATATAATATTATATTTTGTGATACTAAAAATATTGAAAAATTAACTAAATAATGTACCTAAACTAAAATGTTTACATTATATGGATTTTCTATTATAAATTATGATAAATACCTTGTCGAAATATTATATTTAAATGTTTAATGATCATTTAATAGTCTAGATACCAATGAGTATTAAAGGGATAGACATAAAACTTAAAATTTAAAAAATAATAATATTTACATAATTATATTATGCTAGTTTATACAAAAGCCAAAACTAAAAATATTATTTATTTAAATTATAAAACCCAATTAAAACAATATTAAATTATTGTTCATCTAAACTTACCTGTTATTTCTTTAGCTAATATATTATATTTTATGGATTTTATAAGCATGTATTCATTTTTGAATAAAGAAATATATAGAATTAAAATTGAATATTATTTAAACAACACACATTGAAATATTTTGTATTAACAATAATCATTATTATAATAATAACCATACCTATTACATAATTATTATCGTATCCCACCAATGACCTAAATATAGCATTAATACTATAATATTATCACTATTACTTAACTAATTCATAATATTATTCATTATTGTTCATTGTTGATTGCAAATATTTTTTATGATGTAAATTGAACTAATTTTTAAGAGGTCACATATTTTTTTTATCTCACAAAAGAATAAAAACCAAAATTATCTATTCAAAAATGTATATCTTGCTTCTAAATTTATGGTTGCAAAATGATTTATAGAAATTATATATAGGTACCTAGCTATAAAATATCTGATTCAATATACCTTATAAAAAATGTATCTTATAGATAAGTACCTACTATAATATACTCAATATTCATATAGCTAATATTTAAACATAAATTAAGCAAATAATTTTTTATAATTTACCTTATCTATTTTCTTCTTGTTGGGCGAAGGTTGTTGACTAGCTAAGTGTAAAGCATTTTCAGATGCTATGCGGTTGAATTTTTGTGTACGGTCTTTTACACTTATCTGAGATTGTTGAGGTTGATCATTCTCTTTCTGTACATTATACACGCGCAAAAGCAAAACACAAAATAATAATAAAGTAAGCAAAACATATAATGGAAAAATAAGCAAAACAATCCAGCTGTGCTACTTTAGTCCATTTGAAAACAAATCCGTAAAAAAAAAAGTTAACCAAATCAAAATATAAACACATTTTACTTACATAATTATCTTTAGAATTCACTATAATATTATCATTTGACTCTATCAATCTAATTTTTTCAGAACTTCTACGTCTAGGAGGAACAGGAGGTGCTTCTTCTTTTGTTGGGGAGCATTCTTTAGGTGATGCAATTGGAGAGGGCGGTGGTCGATAAGGCGGAGGTTGTCTATACAATTACGTTTAATATATAATGTGACACATCGAACATCTTATATTATGTTTTAATATAATAGTTAATTTTTTGTTATTTATACCTTGTTGATGGTGATACCATTGGTGATCTTTGTTGAAATCTAGAAGAATCAATAAGAGAATCCTGTGATAATGAATGATTCACAGACGATAATCCAGGATAAGAAGTTAGAGATGTTAGTGAAGAAGCTGTGCTCATGGAAGGCTCTAATGACAATCCAATACAACCAGCAACTCGAAAGCGACGTTTAAGCATTAAATATTTTTCTCCCTAAAAACAGCATAAAAAAAGTTTTTAATCTACCTAGGAATAATAGATTTATGAATATATATATTATATTACATCTTCTGCACGAATAACTGTTGCCACAGTGTTCACAATCTCTTTAAACTGATGTCTAGCATTAGCTAGAAAATAACAAATAGGTAGGTAGGTATTATTAAACGAATTGACTCAATGTGACCAAAGTACATATTATGTCTTATAGGTATTATAATAATATAATAAATATTGTTGACTTACCTCTATTTTGAGGATTTGTAAGAAAGTATTTGAAATGAGTCACCAAGTCATGATTAGTTACTTTACCACCGTTCATAATCATGAAATCGCGGACCGATTCCAAGCTTAACTCATTCGGAACAGACATACTTCTAATATGATATTAAATATTTTACTAAAATAACAATTGTGAAACGAATAAAAAAAGACAAATCAATCAATAAAATATGTAAAACGCGTAGAGTACGTAGGTAAGTTTTGTAAAAAATTTACTGAACTAAAATCTTATTACAATTTAAAACAATTTGATAACGATAACAGAAAACGTTATCATGTTATGATTAGTATTCAGTGCAGTATGAATACCGAAACGCACAACGGTTTCAGGGGTTCTCATTGTGTGAAACATATTATTTAACATTTTTATAGTAGGTATGTAACAACGACTACGGCTTAAGATAGGTCTTAACCAATCTATCTTGAACCAAGGGTATAATTAATTTCGATTTTTATTTTTTTTCAAGTAAATTAGGTAGTGCCGGAGTAGGAATATTCATCGTAGACAATAATTGTTGCCAGGGTCGGACTGGCCCGGACCGCTAGTCCGCGATCGCGGACTGGGCCCTCGGCTAATTTTGGGCCCCTGAGCCCCCTTGCTCATATTTGAATAATAATATTTATTAATAAATCTACGGACCCGATATTTATTAACTAAATAGATGAGTATTATTTCTTATTTTTCAATCATATTAAAAATTCTATACGATTGATTTGTTTTTGAAATCTGTTATTGGCGTACCTATTTACACATTTTATTTAAAATGTACGTAAGTATATATTATATATATATATATATATATATATATCACTAATCTTCCGCTATAATACTGGGATTATGTTATGATTTTTATTTTTA